>WEXE01000173.1:0-25940 GCA_011035825.1 Fusarium cf. hostae
ATTTCCTGATATCGGCTGTAGATAACCTCCTTTTTCCTTCCTTTTTTTAAAGGGTCGAGGCTGCCCTTGCCGGTAGCCTTTGCAAGCTAGGCAGTCGGAATATTTGCCTCTATAGATATGATTAATATCTCTTTATAGGTGAATTTGCCGTGCTTCTATATCTTCAATGTCTTCTTCCTTCCCTGTGCGGCCTCTCTTCCTTATGTGACTATTAGTAGCGTATCTATTGAAAATGGCGTTGTAAATAGCCTCTTTCCAAGCTTAAAGTGTGGCATAAGGCTTCCAACGAGGCTGCCGCGTTTTCTTCTGTAAAATGAAGCTATTCGCAAGTGCGACTTCAAGGAGGAAAGACCAAAGCAACGCCTGCCAAGGACCTCGCCGGAATCAGTGCTAATATGTTATATATGACCGTATCTAATCGCCGCAGTCAACGTGATTCATTTCATCGTTATACTAAGCGGCAACAGTAGGAATAGGGATCATCTTAAAGCTATCACCATTGAAGACCTGCTGTAGGCGCCGTGCCTCTGCCTTCGTGCCTTTTTTGGCAGGCAATTTCCTCTTTTTTGGTATGCGCTCGTAAGGGGCTCCGCCGAGCACAGTTAAAAGGAAGAGCATAATGCCGCTATCTTTCTAAGCAATTTAGATAACCTAGGGAGAACAGAAAAGGATAAATTAATAAGGGAAATACAGGTAAAGCTATCTATACCTATTTATCTTATATCAGGATCAAATATACCTCATTATATTGCAAAGCTATACCATTAAGAGCTTTCCCGGTCTCTTTTATACACTTTATCTCGGTAGTAATGCCGCAGTTAGGGCATGCCATGCCTGTGGCACCGTGGCCAAGCTGCTAAAGAAGGCGAAAGAGCTGCGGCGATAAGAAGAGGTTATCTGTGAAGACGTGGTATATCTGCATTAACAGCTTATTTAGTAGGTAAACCACAACGCTCTATATATTATTAAGAGGAATCTCGGCCCATAGCTTTCCCATCTTGCCATACGGCTTTAGTATAGGTAGCTCGACTATAACAGCCTTATATAGTGATGCCTTCACATGCCAAAGCCACTGCAGAAAGTAGCCCTATTGCGCAATAACCCAGACTTTGAACCCTAGCGGCGTAGGCTTATTCTTGACGACTGTTGTCTCTTTTAATCTGCCTGTAAAAGGGACCATGCACTTATCTACAGTCAGATTAGTCCCTGGAGAATAGAGCTCGATAGACACCCTATATATATGATTAGACCACTCTTCAGCCGCTTGGAAGGTCTTTGGAAGGTTGCCCTTATCGCTCACATCGAGCTTGGTGTAGTCAAAAGTGCGGAAATACCTCGTGATTAGCTTGAACCTCTGCAACGGCATGAACTTGATGATTAAGTGAAGAGGGCGCTGATCTCCTAGGCNAATACCTCGTGATTAGCTTGAACCTCTGCAACGGCATGAACTTGATGATTAAGTGAAGAGGGCGCTGATCTCCTAGGCTAGGGGACTTCCAATAGTCTTTAATCGAAATTTCCCTATAAATTCCTAGGTAAATAAGGACCTTAAGCTATATATATGCTGTTGCGGTAGAGATGCCTTCCTACTTGAGAATGCGGGACTGGTTAGAAAGGGGGGTATTCCAGTTGTTAATAACGGCATTTTCGAGCAAGTGAGTGACCTAGCTATTAGTGTATTTAATCCATGACTATATAAGGGAAATAGGTATAAAAAGCTGGAATAATTCAAGTGGTTCCTTGGGCAGAGGGTTGATCTTGAAATCACGATCTTTGAGGTTGAAAGGTTGAAAATCATCACCGCAGCCCTCTTCGGGCGGAAAATTAGGCACGCCGGTGGGGTCATTAGCTGCCCTNAAAATCATCACCGCAGCCCTCTTCGGGCGGAAAATTAGGCACGCCGGTGGGGTCATTAGCTGCCCTCAAAGGCGGGGTATCAAAGCTGTGATCATCTATATAATCAGGTATCTTTTAGGAGCTTATCGTTTTAATTAAGATGTGTTAGGGTCAATTTGTATGAGGATTTTAATGATTTTGGCTGTGTTAAATGAAGAAGCTGTCTGACGAGAACTTCACGTACCCTGCAGGTACTAGCAAGGTTAGTAAGCAAAGTGGGGCGAGTGACCTGTTGGAGGCTTGTGCCGCTTAAAGAGATAAGGTTTAGCTTAGTACTAGCCGCAAACCCTACGCGGCTTGTCATGCGAATCGGTAACCTTCGCCTCATGTTACATGGCTCTCCATCGCAAGTCTGGGGTCAAGCGACTTCATTTGGCAAGAGTCGCGGCATATGGCCCAAAGTGCAAACCCGTTATTATAAGTGGCACAGCCCGTTCACATTCTCTCAGTATCATTAATTTTCCGAATCACTGTCACTCTGCATAATCTCCGTATGTCTCGCCTGGCACTCACGATAGAGCGGGCTCGCTCAAGTACTTTCTGACAACTTCATTGGTAGGCCTACAACTGATATTACAATTTGGTCGGCGAATTATTTTTCTGCCAAACAAGCATAGGTGCTGATACAGCGGAAGTTATCCCCGTTTGGATCTCGGAAGATGAGCAGGAACGAATTCGACAGCATCGAAGCAACCTTAGAGAGAGCTAGCGCCTCCCCCTCCACCCACTGGCTCGAGCTCTCCACTGCGGAAAGGAAACTGGCGGAACTTTTTCCCGAGTACGGAAGGGAGGAACGCTTCCTCAGCGCTCGAGTCCGAGTGCATATCGGGCTGGGGCGGTGGACGGATGCCCATGATGATCTAGTAAGATTGGAGGGCCAATACCCTGGGAGCAGGTATGCACTCAGAGCACGGGGGGATTGGCTGAGAGCTGGATGGTCGCGTCGTATGCCGCGGGCTATTTTCGAACGTTACCGTGGAGGGCCGTCCGAATCCAGTCTGAGAAATCAGTTCCAAGACAATATGCGGGATTTGAATCGCCAACAAGACTACTATCGGCGAGATTTCTATAAATGGCTGAACTTATATTAGTCCTGCCAGGAAGAAAGCAAAGAAAAGAAAGAAAGCGAAGAAAGCGAAGAAAATGGCCATGGGAGAGTCAGACTTAGATGTTGAGTACTGTGAATTCCGACTAGAGGATTTGGAATCCAAAGTGTCACCAAATGTAGGCACTGCTTGTGTTGGAATAAAAGCTCTTGTTCTTCTAGCTATCTAATGAGTGATAATATAACAGCCTTTGTATCCCCTACTGCACATACAGACAGATCTATTACGCCCGGTAGGCCAACGCCCAGAGGGCTCTAAAACCTACTGCATAATAACCTGAGGAACTCTAGTAGAGTTCTTTTTTTGCGCCCCACCTCACAGGGAAGTGGGGTTCTTTTCTTCGGCAAGGGTAGAGTTCATTTTCGGAATGACTAATCACAACCTCGCCGGCATTACGTAACAAGGAGCGGTTCATGATAAGTTTAACTATAGACTTGAGCGTTATAAACACAAGTGTCGCATGTATGGCATGATATACAGCATTATCTTGGGCTAACGATAGAAACCATCTTACCAAACCCAAGGTAATATTGATAGCAAGGGATCTGACTAGATGTATGTCAACAGTATCAAAGCTCGGTCATTAGGTCGCGAAGCTGTAATTACTTCCGGTATGAGCTTCCTCTTACATCTATATGGCCAGCCGGCTTGGAATCGTTATGTAAACCAGAAGAAGTGGATGGAACGCCTCTACAAGGAGGTCTTTCAGGCCTTCCATCCGCAAAGTCCGTCGGGAAGCTTTTTCGAGTCGGGGACGAATTTACGCATATTACACAGCATAAATTCGGCTCGAAGGCTCTGTCGTCAAGCGTGTTACCCGTCAGCGGGATGTACAGCGGGGGTCATCAGCCCTTTGGTTTTCAACCAATCAGAATTTTCTCACGTCCTTTACCAAAGCTGTCGAAGCCGTCTATCCTCCAGTAGCCGAGCGATAGCAATGGTCAAGGCGTGGCAGTAAGGCAAACCCTCGAAGGAGCAAAACTGGAGAGGCTCCTGAAGGTGAGTCTCGCACCTCGACAATATTAAACGAGCATTCTCTAACCTACTATAGACTGTTTCCAGCGAGTCTAGGCTACTCTCCCTGACGCTAGATGCACACCGGTTTCTTCTCCACAACGGATTGGGAATCAAGAATACTCCGCTTCAAACATACGTGTCAGCGCTTCTCTTTAGTCCGACCTGCAGTTTAACGCGCAAACTATTTAGAAAACTAGAGCCAGAATGGGTTTTGACAGGACCTACCGTAGATGAGCGCTGGAGTCCATTAGTAAAAACGCTCGAGGGCCACGGCGATTGGGTCAAGTCGGTTGCATTCTCGCCCGATGGGAAACTCATACTGTCAGGATCGCACGACAAGACCATAAAGATCTGGGATGCGGCAACAGGCCAGGTCCAACACACGCGTGAGGGCCACGGCGACCCGGTCAGGTCGGTTGCATTCCCGCCTGATGGGAAGCTTATAGCGTCGGGATCGGACAAGACCATAAAGGTCTGGGACGTAGCCACGGGTGAGGTCCAACACACGCCCGAGGGTCACGGCGGCGGGGTCGAGTCCGTCGCATTCTCGCCCGATGGGAAACATATAGCGTCGGGATCACTTGACGGGACGATAAAGGTCTGGGACGGGGCAACGGGCGAGGTCAAACACACGCTCAAGGGCCACTGCGGCTCGGTTGATTCAATCGCATTCTCGCCCGATGGGAAACATATAGCGTCGGGGTCGCACGATAAGACCATAAAGATCTGGGATGCGGCAATGGGTAAGGACAAACACTCGCTCAAGGGTCACAGCGGCTGGGTCTTTTCGGTTGCATTCTCGCCCGATGGAAAGCTCATAGCGTCGGGATCACTTGACGACACCATAAAGATCTGGAACGCAGCCACGGGCGAAGTTAAACACACGCTCGAAGGCCACGACGGCGGGGTCTTTTCGATCGCATTCTCGCCCGATGGCAATCTCATAGCGTCGGGGCCACATGATAAGACTATAAAGGTATGGGATGCGGCAACGGGCGAAGTCAAACACACGCTCGTGGGCCAGTCGGTCTCGTTCGACACTACTGGGCTATACCTGTTCACCGACGTCAGCGCGATAAAATTAGATCCTATAGCCCATATTAGCGCTAAAGGTCTAACTCAGTCCCAGGCTCAGGCTCAAGAAGCACGACAGTGTGGGTACGACCTGAGTCCCGACAAGTCCTGGATTACATGGAATGGACATAAGGCCCTATGGCTGCCGCCTGAATACCGGCCTTCAGTCTCAGCCATCTGGTGTTCCGTACCGCCGTCGACGGTGGTGAGGATCGCCATCGGCTGCAGCTCAAGAAGAGTTATCATCATCAGCTTCTCAAAACCGCCGCCTGTCCTGCTGCCATCCTATCTTTAATACGCAAACCTCAACTTCACCAGATTGTTTGTTTCTTGTTTTTTTTATTTTCATGTTAGGTGGACAGCGTAGGAGACCACCATAACTTATAGGCTTTGTTGCTGGCGTATATTTGCATGGCGATTTCTAAATTTGATATACATCTCTCGTGACCAATCTCTCTCCTCAAAGTGAAATTCTACTTTTGCAGTGCTTATACCGAGAGATTTCTGACGGCGTCTCCGACTAGGGTACAGCTGAGTTCCTTAACCATCTCTAGGAGGTACGAGTACGTTGATTTAGGAAGTCAATTGTCTTGAAAGCTTGGGAGTAAGTTGGTCTTTTTCAACATAATCCATCACTCGTCTTAGAGTTAGGATAGGGTTAACCTACAATCACGTGTCAGAAGTCTGGAAAAGCCTCACCGCCACCCCGCTTCTCACGAAAGTCAACCAAAAATCCAGTGGGCAATTGCAACTTAGGCTTTCAACACCGCCCCCAATATTTTAGTTATACTTGGCTCTGATATGTAATTTCCTGGTCTAGAGATTATAAAAAACTAAGTTTTATTATTTTTTGGACTGATATTGCTTTCGCAGCATGTCATGGTATGTTGCGATAGAGTGACTCGCGATCAAGCGTTACATTTCCTATTATAGAATAGTATACTTCACCAGTGAAGCGTTATATTTCCTAATATGGCTAGCGCTCCCAGCTTAGCCAAGATCAGCCATCTTACCAATCTGTTATCAGGTGCAGGGTTTTTATGAGTGACCTACTTGCACTATTGCAAAATACAGCACTTTAATGCGGTCAGTTTCTGTAGTTCGTGATATCGATTACTTGATAATACTTATTTTTACTTATTGCAATCGCAATCAAACAATTCTGAAGGAGCTATGTGGTATGAGGAGAAATGAAGGTTTGATTTATGTGCACTAAAAAACAGGATAGCGCCACCGTATGTCGGCGCCTCCTACAAGCGAACCGTATACGAAACTACCGAAACCGCCAGAAAGCAATAAAGGATACTACCACGGCAAACCATCAGGGCGAACTATCACCTGACGCAATTGCTTCAGTGGCGGAGAATGGACTGTTGGAACTTGACAGCAGCTTATTACCCGATACGGGCGGGGTTGAAGATAATGACCCAGGACCTATTACTATTACTACTACTGTGCGCAGTTGTGGTGGTAATTCGATGAAATACAACAAAAAGTGCCGAACTTGGTCCCTGCATGTCGTCCTTGCAAACAAGTTCATCTTTGATCAAATAGACTCTCTTTTATCCGGAAGAGTCATGCCTTAAGTTTTGTATTTGGAAAGCATTATATGGTCAATCTGCGTTATTACGAAAACCTCGAGCGTTTAACATTAGGAGATATGAAGGCGACTACAGCTATGGCAAGTTACTACCTTATAGCTTTCTAAAAATTTCCAAGCTTGGCCTGATATTAAACCTTTAAAAAGTCGCTTGTTATGCTTTTCTTACTTAATTATCACTTAAATAAAAGAATCAAACTCAGAGCCTTAACGAGATAATTGGCTTTTGTTTTTTTATTCTAAACTGATTCATGCCGCTCGTGTCAGTTGGATAGTTAGATGTCTACAACTTATTGCTTCCTTTATACAGTAGCATGTCATAGCCCGGAGAACCCCAAGCTCTGTGATTCTCGATCTTTAGGCACCTAAACAAAGGCTAAACAGGAACCTCTATGGTAAATTGCGCTGCCTTGATCATCTGGGGATCACCTTATCGGTCCATCATAGCCCGGCCTCGGACGGAAAAGCCCGCTGATGACCCTTGAGAATAAAGCCATGGGAGACTCTCCAATTGGTGCGACTAATGAATCAAGACTATCAATTCTCATAATGAGGCCTTCTGCTGCAGGTGGCCATTGGCTTAGGTACGAAGAGATCAACCAGCATCAACTTAAAATTGCATGTCAGCCTCACCGGACGAACGGAAGCGTAACTGTTTGCGAGAAAATAACGTGTAAGGAGAAACAACAGATGAGGTGCGAAGAAGGGTCACGCGGCATATCAGAAGAAAGAATCCCTGTTATTGATGTAAAACATTAGTCCGTGTCATCGCAATCTCTTACGTGGCGTAGATGTGTTTTCCACGTTGTCTCTTTTCTCGTCTCTTGAGAGCAGTGCAGTCACATTATGATTCGTTGAAATATCATTGTTGGCTGCATGGTCGCGCCAGGCATGGATGTTAGGGTTCAAAAGGGAAGCGGCTGCATATTTTCAACCCCCGCAGATAACAAAGCAACAGGCCGCGACTACCAGAACCTCTGCACTTATCCCTGAATTGTGCTGTGTGACCCTTGGAAGCTATCAACCCCGTCTTGATTGAGCGCCGGGCAGGGCGGGGTAATACGACATATAGGACTAAGGGAGGCAGCAAGTTCGATTACAAATCGTGTGCCACTTGGCACCTGTTAACTATGACCTGACCAGATACCAAGATTCAAGAGTGGGGAGCTGAAAGGTCGAAATGAACAGCTCCCGCGCCACCTCCCAATGTTACATTCCTCTAATCTATATCGGTCCGCCCCGGTATATAGCCAGTAGAAAGGCTATGCTGGCTCTATCTCGTAATAATAGAAAATCTTGTTTATTGTTGCTATAGTCGCTATAAACCGAGTGACAGGCCAATTCATCTTGTGCTAATAAATCGAACTAATCGCCGATCACGGTTCAAGCAATATAGGAACCCCGCCGTATCGCCGTATTGAAGCCGACAAGGCGATGAGCTAAATTTTAGATTTGCGGGGAGCCAATCTGAGTTAGTCCCTGCAATGCATGGCCTGGAGCCAGTGACGTGAACTGACAACTGAGCGGTGGGGCTAGAAAAATAAGAGCAGCGTGTCCGCGATTACGGACTAAAATTAAATGGTTAATAGGAGTTGCGCATTTGCGGCTTTGCATTGCCCAGGGTTAGAAAACGGAAAGAATATTATTCTAAGAATATATAACATATAGGTCACGTATACCGCGTGACATAGGTAAGTAAGTGAAATACATTCAAATTTACCTGTAGTTACACTTTTAACACTAATTTTTCTAGAATATTATCTAAATTCCAGGATATGGTTAATATAGCTAAAACTTATATTATATATAATGTTAAGGAATCTCGATCTTATAGCCAAATGGGGAAAGAGTTGCGAGGCGCGGGAGACACACATCGTTGGATTCTAATAGATGCCCAAAAGCGCCACAGTTTCAGGGCAAAAGGCAGGAAAGTAGTGTTTTATTCTCTTTTAAAGCGTGTTTAGTCCACTATAGCTCCCATCAGGAAACACCGTAACTACTTGTTCCTCTTACCTTAATGATACAAGTTCCTAAAACACCATCGCATAATATTTCAATTACAACACCCTCCCTGTTTCACCACTCGTTGGCAATTCTAAACGGGTCGCTATGAGTCGTGGCATTTGCCCCACTCTGCCCTCCTCTGCAACCGAACACAATAGGCTGCCCAGCACCAGAGAACGATGGAGGCTTTGCTCTGGATGCCAAGAACTGGGCCTGTCTGCCTCTAACTTTCTCGTGCGTAAAGGCGAGGAGGACCCAAATCCCGAGAATATTTACAACCCTATGACGCTGGATATGCGACCCTGGAATTTGATTGCAAACTCAACCGAGTGCTCTCTCTGCCAACTCATTGTCCATGGGACTCAGATGGCCTCAGAAAATTGGCTGGCTGGAGAAACTCCTTGGCAGTGTGAGTTGATATCCCGCCGCCTAAGAGGCCACTATCCCCGAGATGAGGAAGACATTCGGGTACTCGAGTTCCATGTACAGTACAATTGGGGTTCTGTGCGCGGACTTCTAGTGCCTGTCCAATGCGATACCTATCCCGGCGCATTTCCAGGGCGGCTAATCAGGCCAGCGCAGATTGACGTCGAGCAAGTTCGTCGATGGCTGCAACAATGCGAGACACAACATAAGGAAAGATGTCAGCACACCAAAACAGCTCAATTTAACAAACTACGGGCAGATTTTCTGGTTATTGACGTCCAGGCTCAATGTTTGAGTAAACTACCCGAGAGCGGCCGATATATCGCCCTCAGCTATGTGTGGGGAGGTGTCGATCAGGTGAAGACTACTATGGATAATCTACAGGATTTCTTGATTCCTGGTGCTTTGGACCGAGTTTCCAATACCATCCCGAAAGCAATCAACGATGCTATGGAACTGGTAAAGCAGCTCGGCGAGAAATATCTTTGGGTAGATGCTCTCTGCATTGTGCAAGATGACCAGAGTACCAAGCAGTCTATGATTGATCATATGCATATCATTTATGCAAATGCCTATGTCACTGTCTTTGCGGCCTCCGGAAATAATTCTAACGCTGGTCTCCCGGGTGTCTCGCCATCCTCTAGAAAGATGGACCAAGTCGTGGCTCCTGTAGCTCATGATTTAACTTTTATTCATCCGATGCCTTTTACTACAATTAAGAAATCTGCTTGGGCAACACGTGGTTGGACGTAAGTCTCTCCTTCTCTACACTATTCAGCCTATATCTCAGATGTTCTTCAGATGGCTGGCAGATATCAACAAAAAGCACGATTCTCTTGCCGATGCTAATACACCAGCAGCTATCAAGAATACTTCTTTTCTCCCCGGCGTCTTGTCTTCACTGAGGGGCAGGTGATCTACCAGTGCAACACAATCCGATGGCAAGAAGATTTAGCTCAAGAACACATGGCTCCACACTTATTGAGCTTCCAAGTGGATCACAGCGGAAGAGGTCTTGGGTGGGAGCCTCCAACTTGTCGCTTCCCCAACTATCCGAAAAATCGCTGGAGCCACCATCATTATCTTACCTACCTGACAACGTATCTTGACCGGAAGCTCACCTATGACAACGATATCCTGAACGCCTTTGCTGGAATTATCAATGACGCTAGGGAAGGCGGAATGGCTACATTTTTCGGCCTGACAAAAGATTATTTCGGTCTTGACATGCTCTGGAAGCATTCTACATGGGCTACTCGGCGCTCTGGGTTCCCAAGCTGGACTTGGGCAGGGTGGAAGGGATGCATTGTCCATCATGACCGAGGAAAATATTCATCTGAGGAAGAATGGATACACAGCAACTCTTGGATCCACTGGTATGTATATGACGAGAAGGACGGTGGCTTTTCCATCCTCGCATCGGGCCACCGACCAGAGTCGGAGAAGGAAGTAGGAAAAGAAGAGAGCAGGATGGCTGAGTCAAACAACCTTCAAAATGAGATGCGACAAGAGTCAACAATATCGGGTACTTCAGATGCAAAGGTGTCGAATTCCGGTGGCGGCAACAAGCTTGTGGCTCTTCTTGCTCGGTTGAGTCTCAACGGTGCCGATGAAGCGCCATCAACCCGCCCCATACCTTTCCCGAACTACTGTATCCCAACTTTGGACCGGTCCACCCTAATGTTCCGGACCCTGACTGCCTATCTGTCAGTGGCTGTACTTAAGCCAGATGGACACAAACCGTGTACTCCTCGCCAGGACTTTTCGACGCTCCCTTCCACGCCAAACCTCTACCTCTATACGAAGCGCGGGACTCACGTGGGGACCGCATGGGTTTCAGCCGAAGACATGTACAACAAGATCCTAATGAATGATGAGCAGGGTAATGATCGCTTCACTATTGAGGTTGCCGTGCTTTCAGGGCCCACTATGGGGGATTGGCGAACCAGAAATGAAAAGACGACAATTTGGCAGTATATGCAGGAGCTTGCAAAGTCAGGAATGCATTTGGGAGATCTGATGTCTAGGTACAAAACCAAGCTGGAATATGAGAAGCTGATTGCTAGTATCTACATCCGGATGGCCAATGATTGGGGCGGCGTCTCGACTGATGGAAGTGTCCATGTCCCGCCGACTTTCTGGGACCATCTTATCATTCAAGCAAGTCTCGAGATTGCACAGAATGGAAATTTCCATGGCCATACTAGGGCAGAACTGCAACGCATCGTGGACGAGTTAAAGGAAGGTGGCCAAGGAATGACGGAAAACGATTCCGTTGGTTTCGCGCAGGTCCTACTTATCGGTAATCTTGGAGACGGAGAGAACAACGGCAGTGCTGGGTTGAAAGAAAGAGTTGGCGTCGGTGAGGTGAGGGAAGAGGCATTAAAGTTGGTTGACGGCCTTGCCTTTCGGGATGTTCTTTTAAGATAGATTATCAGTTATGAAGTAGGGAGCTTTTTGCGTACTAAATATAACGCACTAATAAAAGTAGAAAACCTATCCTAGCTGCGAGGCGGATACAGCTCTGAATCCATTTGCACTCCCATAGTAAAAAATCCAGGGCTGGATCAGCACTTAGAACTTCTAGACCACAGCACGAAATCCTGGTCTCATATAGCTCGATCGGGTACCTGTATGCCTGAGTAACTTGGAAATACATTTTTTTCGTCTCGCATCTGCGTTGCTCTTGTATTACGAGGGTTAAAAATAAACGACCTTAAGGGCCGTCGGAGAGTAGAATGCCGTTAAGCGTTACATTTTCCTATTCTGGGCTAGTAAGCCTTTGGTATAAGCGTTACATTTTCCTTATTAGGTTAGCCCGCTCTCACGACCCAAAAATCTCGACGTGTTATGTGAGATCTGCAGATTTCATAAGCAACACAATGCAATAATGGAGTTCCGATTCGTGAATAAACACGACCCCGTTGCGCTGCATCGACGTCGCCTACAAGCGCAACGCACCCAGAGATGCCAGCAGCGGCAAAAGGAAAAAGAATGTATTAAGCCCTCAATTTATCAGGCAGAGTCGTCTCAGACGGTCGACTCTGCCGCAGACAATGTGCAGACGACACTAGGTAACGAGGTAACAATCTGTTGGCCGACACTGGGGAATCCAGACCTGATACAATCTCTTCCGGGGAACTTCCTGTCACCTCTAGTCAGAGAGACGAAAATCTAAGCACAATCGATACTGGACCAGACTATTATGACGAGGAGATAGTCAACACTCATAGTACCGATGAGCGCGAAGATCAGATGGAGCCTAGGAGTCCGAATGCCTTCGCTGGAATACAAACAGGTCGCCCTCATGACAACACCTGGAACGATTTGCAATACGCCACACAGAAGTTTATTCAGCAATATCTTGTTGGAATACACAGTTGCGGCGCTCAGGGGCATCGAGAATCTTTGGCAGCGCATATGGAAACTGAAGAAACGTCCAACCATCATGGGATCGCAAATCTGTTCCCTCGTAGCGTGCCTCACACACTGGATAAACACCATTTTCTCGAATCGCAAACTTGTAGTGAGACACCGAGCTTGGACCCTACTCTTCTATTCCTAATTGTCGTGTACCCCTAGTTGTCGTGTACCCCTAATTGTCGCATACCCCTGTCTACTTCTCAGGTGCTTGACTATCTCCGGTTTATTCCCATTTAATCCATAGCGACTGATTTGTCCCATTTCGATTGACNGGTGCTTGACTATCTCCGGTTTATTCCCATTTAATCCATAGCGACTGATTTGTCCCATTTCGATTGACAATCGGCGCGTCACACACGCGAGTGAACGCGTACTTTAGCTTTCATAGCTTATCCACCCTAGGTATTATTCGCAGACAATTCTACTGTACCAATTACCCCCAGTATCATGTCCTGATACACGAAATCATGGCCCCTGCGTTTACGCTTTATTGGGTTATTATTTAAGCTGGAGCAACCCCTAATGTGGTGAGAAAACTATAGAGGACATACCTTTACAAACACCTACTATCTGTTATACTTAGTTTTAGGAGCGTAAAGAAGTAACTAATAACATTTTCCTAAATGAACTTGACCTAAAGTCTTCCTCTATAAACATGCTTATTAAATCAACTCTACCCTATATAAAGTGTAGTAGAAACATCAACTCTAATATAATTGATATTATTATTAACTACTAGGGGTATCCTATCTACGCTAATACCAGCTTGATAAAGCATATATCCCTAATATTATAACTTTAAGCATCACTTATAACAATGAAAACCCTATAAAGAGGGCAGTTTGCAGAGCGTCATCCCCGAAACCTGCTCAAGCATGTCTAGAGTAGCTTGCCAACCAGGTTCCAAGAACCGAGACATAACCACCAATTGTTTTGCCGCCTTATTAACTCCCTCCTTCTCCTTCATGGCTTCAGCCCTTTCAGCCTCGAGCTGACTCAGCCTCCCAGTAACCAGCGCAAGCTTGCTTTCGGTTTTAGAAAGTCTGTCTGAGCTCTTATCGAGTTGGCTTTTAACGATAGTATATACCTCTTGATGTTTATCGCTCGTTTTCTTTCGCTTTTTAAGGAATATGAGAAGCTCCTTATCTCCTGGATATTTGTTGTAGACATCTTTGAGGTCTCTGAGCATTTGATTCTCGGTGGCTGTTGATGTCTTAACATCCTGGAGAGCGTCCTTAGCCTTTCTCTGGTCCTTGGCTAGGTTGTCCCTTTGGGAAGAGAGACTGCCCTTAACGGCGGTAAGTCTGCTGTGTTCATCGTTAATAGATGTTAAAAGCTGCTTGAAGCTCTTGATGGATGGCGCCAAGGCAGTCGAGGCAGCCTACTGTACCAATTACCCTGCGTATCAGGTCCTGATACACGAAATCATGGCCCGTGCACGCCACGTACCCCTGTTACAGTAGATTAGATGGTTTAATAATAGTAATTTCCGCCTAGTTATATTTAGTTTATCTCCTTTTGAACCCTCTCCCTTACTATTTTGCGATTAAGTAATAAAGTTCTGATGACGTCTGTTAGACCGCACTAAACATTCTACTAAAGATTCTAGTTAGGAATAGGGCCCGTTTCAGGTTTTAGACTAATCAGAACTCTAAAAATCCTACCCTACTCTTCTATTCCTAATTGTCGCCTACCCCTGCCTACTTCTTAAGTAACTGTCTATCTCCGGTTTATTTCCATATAATCCATACTATGGCAACCCTAACCGATAGGCTGTTGGTCGTTTGGGCCAAACTGCCAACCTCTGAAAATGGCATAGGCCAATAGTAATGCGGGGAAACCCTGTCTAGTGGAGACGGGATAGACAATAGGGGGGCTAAACTACTAACCCTAAACTACTAACCTTATAAGTAGCTAATTATAGACTTAGAGTTAACCTTAAGTCTTTACTTTAATTTAGGGTAAACTAGGATAGGAAATAAGAAAATAAAAAAAGTAAAGTAAGAGGAGAAAGATAGATAGATAATATAAGATAGAAAAGGAAAAAAAGAGGCTAGGATAGTCTATTTATTTATTTATACTACCTCTCTCTTTTTCTCTTTATCTTATCTTAATTTAGAAAGGCTATAACTAACTAGCTTAATTTATCTAATTATATATATAACCTAACTAATTAATTATAGCTATAATAGCCTAATAGTACCTGCCAGACTTACTACCTAGCAATACTAATAGTAATACCTAGGTAATAGGAAAAAGAATAAGTAGGCTAAAAAGAGAAGAAGGTAAAGGAAGGTAGCTTCTTTATAATAAAGAATATTAGTTACTAATCTATACCTTTTATAGCTATATAGTCTGTTTCTATAACCTGGAAGGCTATCTAAAGGATTGCTATCTAGATCTTAGCTATTAAGTCTGCAGCGATCTTATCTGCTATTATAAGGGCCTGCTATTAACGCTACTAAAAGAGGGGCTAAGGGAGGATTAACTAGCTAGGTATGGCTTATTTAACCTAGCCGAGCCCGTTAAGGGTCTCCCTATCTACTATAGTTTTGCATATACCTAGCCAGGCTATAGGTACCTTATGCTAAGCTAGAAGTGCCTATATATATACTTTAATAATAAGCATAATGCTAAGGCAGCTAAGAGGAAGACCTAGGCAGACCTCTAGGCTGCTATATATCTATAGACCTTCTTTACCAGTCTAAAGAGGGCAATCTGTTATTTCTGTATTTGCGAAGTAGGAAGAGGGGAAGGAGAGAGGGAGGAAGGGGGGGGAAGTAAAAGAAGAAGGAGAAGAGAAAGAGGAGCGATAATAGTTACCTAGCCAGAAGACTAGATAATAATTGCCTATATTACTAAAGAATAGTTATTATAGCAGGAGGAATAAGAAGAGATATAAAAGGTTATAGATAAAGATATCTTAAGGCATAAGATAACTAACTAGCTAAAGCAAACCGGCTAGTTAGCCTACTTTACTGGCAGGAACCTAATAAATATCTAGGCCTATAGTAAGATGCCTGGCCGAGGCAATAAGGGCAATAATAAGGTATTGCAGTATATAAATAAAGCTCTAGATTGACTCTTCTTTAATTGCTATATTGGCAGACTGAAGAGTATGCCCCTAATAACCTGACTGCTGCTAGCCAGCCCGCACCCTTATAATGCCTATAGCTGACTGTTTAGGCTGCTATAGGAGAAGACCAGTATAGACCAGTACCTAGGCTATATAAAACGCTTTCTGTATTACTATCTTAATATATTATTACTAGAAGAAGAGGTCTTCCTAGCCGATTATGGCTTTTGCTTTATATTAGAGTAAAGGGCCAACCTTAAGAAGCTCTAGGCCTATCTGTAAGGGGAGGAAGATAAAGAGATTAAGGGAGACGACGATGAGGCGGAGGAGGACGAGATCGAGGGGGGCAGGCCATTGCAGCCTAAAAACAACCCTAAACCAACTAGGTTAGGGCTAAAAGTAATATGTCTTTAGAGCCTCTTATACTATATACCTTTATATTTTTATAACCTTGCTATAAAACTTACTATTTTTATATACTAGACCTGCCTAAACCCAGGTTTAGCTATCTATATATTATACCTTTCTTAAAACTTTTAGTAATTTATTTTTTAAACCTAGGTTTAGCTATTTATATACCCTCTCTCTTCTAAAACTTTTACCAGTTTATTTCTTAAACCTGCATTTAACTATCTATATGCCCCCTGCTCTCTCTAAACTTTTAAGCCCTTTACTTCCTCTCCCTACTAATTATTCGCCCTCTTATAACTTCTATTAATACTTTATTTACCTACTTCTTAATAATATCTAATTGTTATTTAGTAATTTATATATCTGCCCTGCCTCTTCTCCTGTTTATCTTTTACTTTACCTTTATTAGTTATATTTCTAATCCCTATATTTCCTCCTATTCTATATAATAATTATTATAATAAAAATTATCCTTATCCTCTTCCTTTCCTTTTTCTTAACTTTTACTTCTTATCCTTTTTCCTATTACCTATAAAGCAAAATAAAATAAAAATAATTATAATCTATTATTATTATTATTATTATAATTAAAATTAAATGCCCTCTTCCTCCTAATTCTAATGCCTATACCTGGCCCTCTAAGTAACCGAAATCTACCCCTACCTATCCCTAATATAGTCCCTATTAATCCACCTCTCCCTCCTTAATCCTAGCCGCTAATAATACCCTACCCTAACCTCTAACATCCCCATTATCACCATCACCCTCCAAGCCTGCCAAGTCACCAAAGCCTTCCCTGCCTTCCTTTACTAAGGTCAATTCCCTAAGGAAATAGACAAAGCCTTACTGCCTTACTATCGCCAAGCTACCTATCTATCTCCTTAACTCCTTCTAGTCTCGTGGCAATAACAGGCCCCTTAACCGTAATTATATTGCCTATCTTTATTACTCTTTCCAAAACGGTGGCCTTGCTTGTTAGGCCGAGGAGCACTATATTTAGGTATCTTATACTGCCGCTGCCGTTAATAAGATAATTAATGCTATTCTAGATACTAATTAGAGTATTGTTTAAAACCAATATTAATATTTGCTATTTTTTAAAAACTAGGCTAATTTTAATAATAAGAGGCCTAAGCTTATAGCTAGCTAGTATTGCATTAAGGCCTTAAAAGACTATATAAAATAAATAACTTCTAATTTAAGCAATTTATAGTGGATTTATGAATTTTATAATAAAGGTATAAATCCCTCCTTACTAAGTCCTTATATTATAATTTATTTTATTAATATTTTATTTCCCTATATATTTATAAAATAGGCCTTAATAATACTAACCTTTTTATCCTATAAATAGATGCCCTCCTAGTTAAACTTAATATTAAGCTTTATATTAACTATTACAGCCTTGCCCTGCCTAATACCTATAGTTAGATCTAGTTATAGCTTATCTCTGCCTTTAACTAGGATCCTATCTTGTTTTTTACTAAGCGAAATAGTAATAAGAAGGGTATTAAGAAAAGGATATTAGATATCCTATACCTAATAAGTAAAGCTTACTTTCCTATTAGCTATTTAGTTATGCTTTAGAGAAATAAATAGTAGAGACCTTAAATTACCTGCTAGTATTAAACCTCTTTAGGGAGAGCTATGTTTAATATTTTAAAATAGTATTAAATTGCAGGTTATAGACTGGATAATATAAGTAGCTCCCTATATACCTATATGGATTTAATAATAAAACTATTATCTTATAATAATATTTATTTAGTAAAATAAGTATTAAATATAATAATAATAATAATATTATATTATTACCTTCTATATATAATATATAGCTAACTTAAGGTATACTATTATCTTATATAAGTAATATTAGTTTAATATATTTTATTAGATACTTAAGACTTTAAGGGCACTTCCTGCCTTAGCCTTTAACTCTATTAAGATTTCAGACTAGACCATGCTAGCCTGCAGTCTTAAAAGCAATATCTATAATGCTATAGATATTTATTAGGTCTTTTATCTTAAGGAGGAAAGTAATAATAATGGCAATAATAACCTTACCTTATTAGCTCCCTTTACTATTAAACTAGCCTAAAAGACTTCTTAATAAAGTAAATTTCTAAGCTTGCTTAATAAGGAAGCCTATAATAGTCTTTACTACTATCTTAAATAGAATCTTACTTTTTATTTTCTAGATATATAGCCTTTATTATAGATTAAAAAAGAGGAAGGCAAGGTTATAGTATAGGTTATAGACTATATAGTGCGCTAGATTAACACCTAGCCTGCTAATATTATTAGTCTTTATAAGAATAATAAGCCTTTATAATAAGAAGACCTAGTGCCTGTAATTAAATGCCTTAAGATNTAATATTATTAGTCTTTATAAGAATAATAAGCCTTTATAATAAGAAGACCTAGTGCCTGTAATTAAATGCCTTAAGATAGCTGCTTATAGAGATAATTAGTAGGCTTAACTTAGAGAAGATAATAATATTAATAGCGCTAATAATATTGCCTCCTGGCTTGACTTGTATTTATAGACCTTAGAAAGGTAAGTCCTTAATTATATCTGCAGTTATATAGCTAAATTTAGGAATCCTTTAATAAAACCCTATCTTGATTTAATGCCTAAAGAATATAATAAGTATTATATAGAATGCTTTAATACTGGCAATCTCTAGATAGGTCTATTTAATATTATCTAATATGCCCTTAGTCTTATATTTTATTTAGTATAGGAGGATTATTTAATCTCTAAATATATTGGTATAGATAATGCAATTTACTAACTGCAGTCTAAGAAGCGCTATAGACTACTGGCCTTAACTATTATATAAGCTATTTATAATTAGCTAGAAAATATTCCTAAGGTAAAGGAGAATCCTGCACTAAGAGGTATATATGCCTTAAATAAACTTAGTGCCTATATTAATTATGCTGTTCTCTTATAGGCTTTTAATTAATGCTATAAAGTAGTAGAAAATAATAAGTCTAATAAAGGATATTCTTAGTTAGGTAAAGTACTCTATGCGATTTAGGTAGTATATTAGGGGTATAAGGGGATCCTGGCAGGAATAATATTAGCTATTGCAATTTCTAAATATAATAATTAGTAGTAATAGCAGCAGCAGTTATTATCTTTACTTCTACTAAAAGAGCATATTAGCCACGCCTTAAATAAAGTACTTTATTAATAATAAGGTGCTATATTATTAAATTACTATATTATTAAGTAACCCTTATTATTATAGGGGTTTATTCTAATTAATATAGCAGATAAGGCATAGTATAATAGCAGGCATATAAGGGCTATAGCTATAGAAGAAGGCCTATTACCCTAAATGCAATAATAAAAGCAGTAGTACTAGAAATTATAATATCCTAAATAATAGCTACTATTATCACCACCGCCGCTACTTACTAGTAATATAATAACTATAATATTAATAATTATAATATCCTTATTGCCTCTAGCCTAGGGAACTGCAATAAGAGGCTATTGCTATAAAGATAGTATATAAAGGAAAAGTTTTATAAATTATAATTACTAGTTACTTCTTTAGAAGTCTTATATTATAGCTAAAGTTAGCTATCTGCTATAAAAACTACTAAAGGGGGATATTAGGAGTAATAGGGTTTACTAATTATTAGTAATTAGGATATTATTACTAAATAAGTAACTAAGCCCTAACTAATCCTAAATAATTAAGGCAAAATAATAATGCTAGTATTATTAGGATTAAATCCTTAGCTTATAACTATAAAAGAGATTGCCTTAAATAGATAGTCTTATAATAATATCTAAAAGTAAGTATTAATCCTTTCTTAGTATAGGCAGGGTAGTAATTATAAGTATAAGCAAGTTATATCCTATACTAAAAGATATATAATTTAGTTTAGTAAACTATTAGTAATAATATAGTAATAAATAAATATAATAAGTAATAGTAATATTATAATAATAATAGTAATATAATAATAAATTATACTTTCTAATTAAATATATTATTTTTAACTTATAAGAAGTTACTAAAATAGCTAGGTTAAATTAATATTATTACTATTATAACTATATATATACCTCTAATTTTTAAAGTTCTTAAAATTAATAGCTAGTTTAATATTAAAAAGGTTAAAAATATAAAGAAAAAGATATAAATAGGCCAGAAAGAACTAAATTAGAGGTAAAGTATTCCTGTTATTTTAAAATATAATAAGTCTTTAGAGTTTTATAGTATTTATAATAAGTAAGGCCTAGCCACTATTGTTTAGGACTCTTTCAGTGAAAGGGGCGACCCTGGTTAGGTCTGGAGGTACCCCGCGCAGCATAACACGGGTGGGAAATGACATGGCGTTGATAGGGGCATGGCGGGCGTTAAGTGAAAGGGGATTTTAGTGAAAGGGTTGATTGTGATTGGATAGTCATTAACGGAATATGGTAAGCAGGAAGTTTAAATTGACAGATAGATAGAGAAGAAAATAAAAGAGAGAAAAGAAGAAAAAGGAGAGAAAGTTAAAATATAAACATAAGAATATAGATATAGATTTAGGCTTTCTATATTTTATTCATTCTTCCTAGATTAATAATAAAAATATATTATCCTATAGTACTACCTACTATAAGTCTTAATAGCTTCTATTATAACGCCAATCACCAGGTTATAGTCTGCTGTCTCTGCAGAATATGCCTGGTTCCGAAACAAACAAGCTGGAGGAGTTACTTGCAGGCCGAGCCGCACCAGATAAAAGGTAACGAACTGCAACTGACAATCGAGCGGTTTTTGAGCTACAAACTGCGCCCAGTTGAGGCATTGCGGCAGTAGAGGGCCGATAGAAAAAGGCCATGCCGGCCTATAGAGGGTCTTACCATATATAAAGGCTATATCTGCACCTGCACGGAAGTCCAATATGACTATTGCACGCGGCAGGCTAGGAAGATATACGATTACATGCCGGTTCACAGGAGGAAGGCCTCAGAGCATACAAACGCCATGCCTCTCTAGAGGGCATATAAGCTCCAGACATACTTTATGGCTAAGGGCCTTATTAACTATTTTCTAGTTAAAGAAGACCTATCTCTGCCACTAACAGGAGGAGCGCTAGCAAGGTCAGGCCTGGCTATAGTATCTATATCACAGGAGGAGGGAAAGCTATTTAAAGACCTAAAGGCTAACATTATCCAGGCCTCACACGACCTAGATAAGGAAGCCGAAATTGTTCAAGACGTCGAGGCATTACGGGCTAATTGGGTACCCTGGCTTATCCATACTAGGTTCCCTACGCACCTGCAGGGTCTCTGCGATACCGAGATTATGTCGTTATATGCATTACCACGAAGCGGGGACGATAACGATAACGATAATAGAGAAGAAGAAGGCGGCGCAGTTGATATGGATACAGATCTTAGGCGTATCCTTGCTGCAGCCGAGAGTACACTTAGAGATGCATATAAGTTATGCAGCGATAAATCACCTAATCGCAAGATAATGCAGCAGCATGCGAAGAGGCTAAGCAATTTCTGCAGCGACGATAGCCATATAAGCAGTACAAAAGCCAGCAAATTCCGCAGCTTCAAGAACGAGTTATCTCTTACCTCCTATTTCCAGATTATAAAGCAGCTATTAGCATACTATTACCAGGTAGTATATCGTAAGGATAGCTATTTCATAAGAGGGGATAAAAGTCATATAGTGCCGCAGGATATAATTAAAATGACCCCTCTATAACGAAAAGCCATAGAGGACGTTATCGGTGCGTTGCGGAGGCAAGACAAGGCGGCAAAGGGGAGGGGGATGCCAAGTTGCAATAAGAAGGATGGCATAGCTACTAGGGACTATAATAAGCGTGACGCCGAGCTGAAGCACACTATCCGCAAATTTTACATCTCGCTTATCTGCCAGACTGTCGGAAGCAGGCCATTCCGGTCTGCCATCTTGAGCTTCTATGCTATGCTTAGCCAGACAAAGGCTCTGACGCGCCGGGTAGATAACAAGCAGCACAAGCGGTGCACATGGCGCAAACCAGGGAACTTCAACAGCAATCTGTCGGCACTTACCTGGACTGCGTAGCTTATCCTGTTTGACTTTATGTGCTTCTAGAGGCAGGACGATAAAGACAGAATCCCCGATTTGCTAGATTAAATATGTAAGAAATACTTTTAGCAGATGGCGGAGACACCTTTCAGACATGTACTGCAATAGAGGCTATATCTCTTTGCGGCCTCCTGCACCAGTCTTACCAAGCACCAAGCCCGCTAGTCCCTTAATAGGGAAACGGTTAACTATATAAGGACAAAACTACATATAGAACAAGTAACACAGCTAGTCGAGTCTAAGTTCCGCTAGGCGCACTTACTTCTATATAATAAGCTCTTGTTTAGAATAAGGGATATTGCTCCGATTGAGGCGTGGAGGCTGCATGATAATCTAGATATAGATAATTACGGCGCTTCGTGGTTAACAGACGAGAGGAATCGCAAGATACTGGCGGGGACGCATGACGCCCTGCTCCGACAGATCAAAGAGAGGGCAAATCTACAGCAGGTATTTATGCGGCTGGATCTAAATAGTAGGGTTCGCCTCTGCCCTAAGGCGATAGCTATCTATAAGGCGTATATTCAGGAGTTCCTTAAGAGGATACTGGCACCCATCTCGGTTCCTTTAGGCCCTCCATTACGCTCCCTAGAACTACTCTCCATTATGTATATCAATACGGGTGCCCATCGCCGATCGGTATTTCTATAAGAGAAGATAGTTATAATATATATGCAATATAGTAAAAGCCAGGAACAGACCGGGGAGGAGAAGGATAACATCAGGTTCCTACCCCCGGCTATTAGAGACCTCCTCTTAACATATCTTGCGTTTGTGCTGCCGTTGCATCAGGCCTTTCTATATTAGAGCAAGCCGGGGGCTCTACTTTCGCTATACCTATAGTTAAAGCTTAGTAGCGAGGTCTGGAGGGATAGTATAGTCTCATCCTGCCTCTAGAGGGCATATATATAGGCAGAGGTGCCCTAGTTCTAGGTGGCATAGTGGCGCCAAGTTGCTGCTTCTATTACAAAGGAGAAGTTTAGCGCCAGGGAGTAGGCTAATTTCGATATAGGTGAGATTGCGGCATCTGAAGAAGTTAAGGATAAAGCGGATCTTGCGTACCTTGCCGGGATAAGCAATTATAGTTTCCAGACATTTAACTATAGCTATGCCGGCAGCACGACCTTGACCGTGACAAGCTCACTTCACCGTGCCTACCGAGCGTCTTAAAGCTGGCGGTCTCTATTTCGGATCAATTAAGTGCTCCAGGGTAAGCGGCCCCCTGCCGTATCAGATACACAAGCGCAAGGGCTACTCAATGCTTGCAAGAAGGTACGGTTTCATGCAAGGCCGGCTGCCAAAGAAGATGGAATTATCGCGGCCGCCCGTAGGCTGCATAACGACCCAGAGCTACAGTTGCATCGCCCTGGTTAGCGGGATGCCATGCTGGCGACCATGGGTCCACGTGCACCTAAGCAGGTCATCGTCATTCTTACAACGGGTTCGGGGAAGACATTAGTATTTATAGTCGGAGCTACACTGGCGGGAGCTAAAACAACCATCCTAATCCTTCTCACTATAGCCTTATGCAGTAATATGCTCGGGCGCCTTGATAAAGTCGCACTAAAGCACCATATCTAGCGCCCAGGCTCGAAGAAATCAGCCCCCATCGTTATTATATTGGCCGAGGCAGCTTATATAGAGGCGTTCCTAGAGTATGCCAACCGACTATCTGATAGATAGTATCTAGATCGGATCGTAATTGATAAATGCCATCTCACGATTACAGCAAGCTGTTACCGACGAAGTATATTACAGCTAGCATGGCATATACGGCAGATTCATATATAGACTGTCTGGCTGACAGCGATACTACCACCAATCTATCAAGAGCTTTTCTTCAAGCATAATAAGCTCATGCAGCCGCATATTATCAGAGAGTTAACAAATCATCCCAACATCCAATATATCGTCTAGCAAGAGTGTAGGCTAGGCAATCTATGTAAGCAGGCAGCTTGTCTTGTACAGTCTTGCTAGACCCGGACAGACCTATTTAAGAGCAAGCAGGACCGGGTTATTATATACTGTCTGATGAAGGATCTCGTAGCAGAGCTTGCTGACATGCTCGGCTGTCTATCCTACATAGCCGAGTCCGGCACGGAAGAAGAGAAGATGGCGATTATAGAGCAATGGCTTACAGCAGCTGATTCGCCTATTATCATGGCGACGTTAGCGCTAGGTCCTGGGTTTGACTACCCTTATATTCGATTAGTTATTTATATCAATGCCCCGAGCCTTCTAACAGATTTCTCTTAGGAGTTAGGTAGAGCGGGTCAGGATAGCGAAGTAGCCGAGTCGATTATTTTACTTAGTGCGGCCTAGCAGCCGCAGTTAGGTTAACCTATAGCAGCAGATAAAGAGGCCATATAACTATATCTTTTGCAGGAATACTGCTCGCGCAGGGTCTTAAGCTAATTCCTTAATAGCAAACCTGACTGGCGGTAGTGTATAGAGGGCGATAAGCTCTATAGCATTTATCCCGAGTATTATGCGTAATGCCAACCGCCTACCCTAGAGTTCTATCTACTACAGCCCCTACGTAATAAGACTAAAGCCAGATAAGATAGGGATAATGGCAGTGCTGACCTTGCTATTAGTAAGATGATCTTTACTAGACCTGCCGAGGTGATTTATCAGGACTAAGTATATAATAAAGAATTAAGTCAGTATGAAAGAGATCTTAAGATAATAAGAGGCTGCTGTCTCTATTGCTGTATAGAAGGAAAATCATTTAAGCATACCGTAACGGCTTGTGCTTAATGTTTTAATTAGATTTAAGCTAAGCAAAAAGCACTTTAAGACTGCTAGAGTAAGAAGAAGGAATGGATAGATCGGCATGCTGTATGCTAGAAGTGTTACTAGCTGTAAGAGATCTGCTAAGCTGCAGATTTAGAGTATAAAGGGGATAACTTATGCTAATACCTAGATATAGTAATGCCTCTATGCTTTGGCGCATTTAGTTAACTAGGCTATACTAAATAGTTCTTAAAGCATTTTAATAAGTTATTTAAGATATACTAGGAATACATATTGTGGCTTAGTAAAGGTGCGTCTCTAGGCGGTAGTCGATATATAAACGCTAACTATATAGCTGCTCTTTTACTAGGAGAATTTAAGTAAAGAGAGGGGAAGGGGAAATATTTATAGTATGTCTTTATTATAACCTTAAGATAATAAGTATAAATATAAAAATAGATTTAGAGGATAAAGTTTTTATTCTTTTAAGGAAAAATAACTATTAATATAAGAAAGTAAAACTAACTAGTTAACTTATAGAGGTATAGTTATTATAATTTAACTGCTATTAAGAGTTTAAGAGAGAGTTTATACTGGCTTATATATAACCTTAACTCTAATATAGGTCTGTATCTGAGCTTAAGAGAGAGCTTTAACTTTTAGTTTTGGCTGTGCTGGGAAGTGCTTGTGGTAGGAAAATAAGGGAACTTTTACCCGTGACCCTAACCCTAACCCTAACCCTAAAGCAAAACCTTAAATTTTTATTTAATTGGGGAAGGTAAGAGAGTAGTAGGTATTTGAGAGAGTTAGGTAGAGGACAAGGACAGACTTATTAGCTATTATGCTAATGCTAAGCCAGAACTTAAATAAGTCCTTAACAGTAGCCTTTACCTAATAGTATAACCCTCACTACAAGTCAGCAACGACCCAGCCCCGCTAGGTCGTAGAAAACACCATATAAATGAAAACCGCGCTATTGAAGCTCACTCACTACAAGTCAGCAACGACCCAGCCCCGCTCACTACAAGTCAGCAACGACCCAGCCCCGCTAGGTCGTAGAAAACACCATATAA
>WEXE01000018.1:0-11126 GCA_011035825.1 Fusarium cf. hostae
CCACCTGCTCTGCTTCGATAGTCAACTGGAACGGCAGATCTTGAGAAATTAATTCAGGCTCAAACTCGAAAGTTTCCAAAGTTGTGACTAGTTGCCACTGTAGTTCATCGAACGTTGTTACTGATGGCCTTGTTTGCTCAGGGGCCGCGAAGGGGATCCACTGAAAGTTTTCCGAACACGTCTGCGGCTGGTCTGAAGATACGACTGGCAATGACCTTAGTTCCGAGTATCGTACTCGACACTCTTTCGAACTCCTTGCGTGACCTAGTATATGACATTTGCTGCATAAAGGAGGGTTACGCATCGGCCTTGCGTTCTCGATGATTTCGAAGCCACTACGTTCTCTTCTTATACTAGATAATGGCAGAGATGAACTCACGGCGACTGGATCAATCCGCTGGCGGGGTTCTGAAAGGGGTGGTCGATTGTCTTTCCGAGCCAAGTGCCAGTGTGGGTGGAAATCTTTGAGTTGCAGTGCTTGATCTCGGGCTAATAAACTTCCCAGTTTGTGAGCGCAGGGTAGCCCTTGTGACCGTGAAAAGGAACCAGCACAGGCCGACAAGGAAGTGGAGTCTTCATGCAATAAAAGCTTTCGTTGTTGCTCGACTTTTCGCAAAGCTTGGTGAGATACCCAACCACGCACTGCACTATAGAGGCTGCCGGAGAGTTCAATAGGTATCCGGATCTTCTGCTTGGCTTGATTTGATCTCAATTCCGCCAGTTGATTGAGTAATGCATGTTTGATTGATCGCCAACCTTCGAACAAGTCCAACGTAGATACTTTAAGGCGGCTTTTCAGTAGCCAGTGTATACCTTCAACCCTTGAAGTGACGACATTGTCAAAGTGGAGATGTCGATTGACCCACGCCTTCACTAGCTTCTCTTTGTATTGGCCAAGCCAGTTTGTCTTGACATATCTGACTTCTTCGATATAGTCCGGGAGATATCTCTTCTCAAACTCGGACACACGTTCATGAAACGTTTGTTCATTCGGTGACTTGATGATCGAATGCCAATGGCTGTAAAACTCATTCCAAGCCTCGGTTCCCTGGTTGTCCCTTTGAGCCTGGCGCGTGAATCTTGGCTGACAGTAGCGGAGAACTGCCTTGATAGCATGCCAAAGACATAGCAGCGGGCTTGACAATGGGAAGCAAGTATCGACAGCATTCATACATGCTAGGCAGCGATAGGTCAAGATGACAGAGGGATGTCTAATCCTGTGGTTTTCGCATAGCGATCGGAACCGATCTAAGGCCCAAAAATAGTCTTGTTTACACTCCCCGCTTAGGAAAGCAAACGCAACACAGAATGAACGTTGACAAGAGTCGACACCGATCAAGTCCAAAAGCGGCATTCCGTATTTGTTAGTTTTATAGGTACAGTCTAAGATTAAGATATCANAACGTTGACAAGAGTCGACACCGATCAAGTCCAAAAGCGGCATTCCGTATTTGTTAGTTTTATAGGTACAGTCTAAGATTAAGATATCAGGATAAGCTTGTAGGTATGCCACTGAATCCGGGTGCGCAAACAGAACGGCTTTGACTCGGCCGTCTGGCCGGTTTGAAATTGACTCCAAAATCCTTCTTTGAACAGCCGATCAGCAAGTGCGTTGATGCTGCTTTGTCCTTGACAGACTTCTCGTCTAGCATTTGCAATACGATTGTAGATATCCTGCTGCGTTGCTATTGTGTCGGTATTCTGCCGCATGTACGTCCTAATTTCTTTAGGGGCTATCCCTGCATTGGCAAGGCCGGTCAGTTGGGACAGGTGCTCCTGAGACATTGTTCGAAGTACCGGGTGGACGGTGGCGTCTTGGCTCGGTTCATGGTTATGTAGTGAGAATCGACTGTCAGAACGGTGCCGTAGAGTCCAGGTACTCTTATCTCTAGACTCCTTCGCCAACACCGAGAACTCGCAGCCCGTTGTTCGAGTTGTCGTCTTACGCTGCCGTTCTCTCGAAGCGATCGGATGATTACGGCGACGATCACACATATACGTAATTGTCCTCTTGCTTATTTTCTCCTTGGTCGACCTTGCAGTTATGAACGCGTAGCCCCTGGTGGCTGCCCAGGCGTTAATCGCTTCAAAAAGTGCCTCCCGTGACTCGAACTCGCCCTCAGGAGGGAGGCAGTCATGAGGAAACGTCGCCGAAATTTGAGAGTGATCAGTGTCCATGTGAACAGAATCATCGCAAGCACGTAATCTTGACACGATCACCAGCGAGNATCAGTGTCCATGTGAACAGAATCATCGCAAGCACGTAATCTTGACACGATCACCAGCGAGTGCAGTCAAACGCGACACTTGAGGTAGCAAGAGGCAGCCCGATAGCGGAGAGAGCTAGACCAAATATGGCAATTGGGACGGGTACCCGTCCGCCTATTGACCGTCTGCAACAAGGCGTCACTAGCCAAGCCGTCGAGTCTCCCTCTCAACGTCCACACCGCGACAAGCGAAGAACCAGATATACGCGCCGTAAGCCCCCATTCTCTCCCTCCATCTGGATCACATGCTTGCCCACATGGCCCCTGTTGGCCATCTGTCAGATATTAAGGTGAATTGTGTGTATTGCTTGATTCTGTCGCAATCGAAGGACTATTGAGACCTTATATCTTCGACTGGTTCCTTCTAGGACTTGAGTCCTAGAAAGTCCTAGATGAAAGTCCTACGATCTAAGTTTAGGACTTCAAACTTTAATCCTGAACCTTAATCCTGAAGTTGAGGGTGAACCCTCCAACATTCAACACCATCTCCCTCTGTCGATCATCGTCCAAGTTCCTCACCTCCCTTTTCTTATACGTATCCTTGACCGCCAAGGGATAAGCATCATCTTTCAAAATAACGGCTTGGAAGACCACTTGTCAAAGGTAGCGTTATGGGCAGCCAGGAGCTCAGATGAGGTGCTGTCTGGTGCTGCTACTAAAGTCGTCGCGCTCGACAACAGCAACCTTGAGGCCGCGAGTGGCAGCATGGAGAGCGACGTAGGCACCAGTGTCACCGCCTCCAATAATGAGCACATCATACTCCCGAATACCGGAGTGGGAGTTGCCTCGAAGCTTGTTTAATTATTCGTCGCGCGACCTGACGCGAGGGAAACGTGTCAGCTTGAAGGTGCTATCTGTGCCGAAGGTAGGAGGCGGGACGGCGGGAGAAGCGTTGAAAAGAGCATATTATGTTATATTAATGACAATAAAAACTAGCGCTAACTAGCGGAAGCTATTGACAAGACATCTTCATCCCAGTCACCAATGGATCGCAATAGCCATTGATCCGTTAAACTATGGATCTCAACAAGAAGAGTGACCTATAAGCCCAGTCTAACCACGTGGTCCGCCTCAGCGACTCTCCACTGTCTCAGAAAACAAGACATCAACGAACGAAGCAACATGACTTGACGCGCCTCTGCGAGCCTCAATGCCCTTAGACACTGGGGCTCCAGCCTGCACGTTGGTTCCAAAATGGCACATGGTCTGCAACTCGATGCCAGCTCCCGGCAACGACTTCAAGTTTGTCTTCTCCAGGACGACCGTATTCGAAGTTTCGGTACCGTTGTTCTGCGCCCTTACTGTCTCCTTCCCTTCCTCCACATCAATGGTGATTTCCTGGAACACCATGATGCCACCATATGACGGCGTTGCTTGTGGTAGCTCGTCGCGCGCCGGGTACGCCCCTGAATCATCTGTCGAATCAAGCGACCTCGTCCGATTGACGCTTCCAGGCGGGCAGAGATTGATGGTTGAGCTTGACCTTGATCGTGTTGAGTCAGGTGATGGAAGCCGCCTGCCACTGAGTGCGGTGGACACGGACTTTGCTTTTCGTCGCGCCCCTGCTAAGGTATCCGATCGTCCGAACGGCCACCTGTTGGATGAAAGCCCAATGGTGCTGTCCTGGGATCCTTCGCGACGATCTATCGTCTTAAGAATATGTCCGAATTCCAGGTGAACGTCTTGCATGAAATCTTGGTTGAACTGTGGCAACACCTGTCGCATCTTGAAGAGGCTAAGAGGAACAAACTCGCAGTTGGGGCTACTCGGCACCGAATGGATGGGGATCACCAGCCGCATCGCAATCATGGTTGCCCCCGACCGCCCTTCATCGCCTCGGCAGGGCACGCGGACTGTAGTTGATGTGAGAATGGCGTCCTCGAAAAGGGGCTCTTGCGTCCACTCTCGCAGAGCCTTGATAGTATCTGAGAGCTGTCCCGCAAACTCAGCCTCCCGAGTGGTTCGCTGGGATGCATCGTCATCGTTGAAGCTCTGGAGAACCCTGGAGACCGACATATTGGTGAATTGCATAAGGAAATGGACCTGCCAATCCTCGAGCGTGTTGAATGGAAGAGCCATGGATGGGAGCAGATTTCGGGCACCCTTTCGGGCGAGGACCTCGAACCCCGAACTGACTCGGGCTCGAATTGCAAAGAAGCCTAAATGCACGCCAGGGAGCAGCTGGTTCTGCTCGCTTGTGTAAGTTGACATTTCCCACAGTTTCGTCTCGAACTCGTGGCTCTTGATATGCATGCTCGACCTGATAATTTCGCTGACCTGATGCAGTTCGGCGAATCGATAGCCGGCTGACACAAATCGTTCGGCGTCACGATCCGAATCGGCACGGCTGATCAAGAACATCAGCGATCCACGCCCGTAGTCCTGCTGTCGGGTGTTGATTCCCTTCTCCGCCATGTCGAGGCTGCCATGTTTATCGTCATCGATAGCCTCCGGCGCGAATCCCCCCTGGCCAGGTTTTTTTTGTTGAGCCTGCGGCCGTCTGCCGTTCGCACCTGTTGGCAAAATCTCGTCCCACAACACTCCGATTGACGTGAGGTCCTTTCTAAGCCGGTCAGCAAGCGCCGCCGCAGCGAGACAAAAGAGTTCCCGGAAGATCATATCGTAACTTTCAATCCTCTCGCCGTGGTCGCTTACGAGCTGAATGCCACGTCGTCCGTCTTTATGCGTGCGTGAGTGCGGCAGCTGCGATACATGCTGTCTCATGCCTCCGACCAGACTCGAGATCATGCCCCAGTTCCTGGATGCTAGAAACATCCAGTGGAAAAGCGGGTGACCAATATTGAAACCTTCCTTGGTATTCTGCCTCGGTCAGTCTGCAGTCATCGGAGCTTCAGGTAGTGGACACTCACCTTTTCCAAGAAGNCCAATATTGAAACCTTCCTTGGTATTCTGCCTCGGTCAGTCTGCAGTCATCGGAGCTTCAGGTAGTGGACACTCACCTTTTCCAAGAAGGAGTCAGTCACGACTGTGCTAGGAATGAATCCATCCGGGTCAACGAGGATCCTCCCTGACTTGTCGAAGATGGCGGCTCCAACAGTGATCTGCTGGGCGCGGAGGGCAGATCGCCTCATGTTCCTCGCTCTGAGGATGGCTGAGATGGCAATGATGAAACAAGCACTGAGTGACTGTTGCAGGTTAGCGACACGCGGGGTTTACATGCATGCTGACAGGAGTCCATGATCTCACCAAGCAAATGACCACAACTACAGTGGCACTTCTCGACGGCTCATTGCCCTCTGGCTTGATCTTGAGAAGTCGATAACGAGTTCCTACGGCAGCACACCAATGCATCCCAGACACAGCGCCGGCGAGCACTACGGCGGATATGACTCGCTTCCACCATGAGTTAGCCCACATGGCTCTGAAGACGAAGAACATGGCCAAGGCCACATTGCTGGCAACAATGGCGATAATTGCGGAACTGATTACGTATGCAGGTCGATAGACGCATGTGTAGTTATCAATGGAAGCGTTACCAAGGTAGTGCATTCCGCAGACGGCAGTGCCGCAGAGAACTCCTCCGGTGATCAGCCTCCACCAGGACACGGGGTTGTTAGTACCGACGGCGACGAAGGCAGCTAAAAGCACCAGGATGGGGACGAAGAAGGATGCGGCAGTGAATCCACTCGAGTATGCCACCTGCATATCTGGTTCTCCATCGGCGAGATCGATGGCTCGGTTACCGATGAAGTGCTTCACGTTAAGGGACCTGGTAAGTATGTGCAACGAATCATGTGTAAGGCGGGCAACTACAGACCATGCACCAGATGGACACTCCACCCATCGTAACGGCGGAGCTCAGGAGTAGTAAACTGCTTCAGTCAATATCAAGTCTAATAGCAGGGGTCAGATTTGAGACAGCCGAGTGAAAAGCATACTGATTAAAGAAACCCCGGAGGCCGGTTCGTTTGTTGATAAGTTCGAGCGTCGAGCCAGCACCAACCAAGCTGACAACGAAGCTGAGGGCGATGAAGCCGGCATTGTAGCTCTGAGGCACAATATGGCCCTGATACTCGCGAAGCAAGTTTTGAGCAGTCATTGTGGGCAAGGGAACCCGTGGAGGAGCAACTGTCAGTTGCTACCGCCGTGCTGGGTGAAACGAGGATCTTTGCTTGACGTGAGTGGAATTGGCACGGCACTGCAGGTTCTTAACTGACACCAACATGCTCTACCAGAAACCGGGGCCCATCGGCAGCTGCGCATTGCTCCTGGTTGGAGTTTACCTCATCTGTCTCACCACACTCCCATGAGTCCGAGCTGACCTGAGCTGGATGTGTCCATTGGACAGTTGCAGTCGGGGCCTCTAGGTTTACCCCAATGTAGTCGAGATGGCCTCTAGTGCTTGTTCTGAGACAGGCAGTAAGCACTAACAGACGCGGACAGGGGGGGGGTGTTAGTGTGATGCTCGACGGCCAATGGAGACACGGCGACTGGGGGAGAGGGGGCTGGGCAGGCTTGATGGATCAAGATGCGGGCGCTGAACAAAGCCATGAATTCGTACAATGGATGGGATGCCCCGACTAGTGTCGGCAAGCTGCCAACATGCTTTGTCAACTCGCTAACTCTGTCGAGCGCCTTCAGTCGGGGCGTGAGGAAAACTCCGATCAGAGAGCTAGGATTTGTGCATCTACCCAAGTAGAATTTGACCTCCAATTGACTAGAAGGCAACAAAGTAGGCACATGTGTGATGAAAGAAGATCCCCTACAAGCTTGGAACATGTAGCCTTGCGAGACGTGGACCGCGAACCTGGGATCAGGACTCGTAATTTGAACGGAGGGTGTTTTCACGTCTTTTCCTGTCTCTGCCTTCCCAACGTGGAAAAGTGAACAAGGAAGCTGGGAGCTGAGAGCGGGGAGACTAGTACTGACTAGGCCTCGACTGCAGGGAGGGCAATTGATGGGATGCAGTGATCTACGGAACCCGCTAGAGACAGGTGCCGCAGTTTACCATGCCGTCAAGAGACAGAGTTCTTCTCAGATTGGCAGCTCCATAAGGTAAGGTAGACGATAAGCGATCCTGATCCTGATTGCTGGGACAATGCAAATCCGCCCTGGGCTGAGTACGATAGAAGATGGATGAAGAAATGACGGTGCACCCAAGAGTCTATGATCTGCGCGCTGTGGCTTGCTGAAATGCTTGACACACCTGGCCTCATGATGATAAGCTGTGATGGTTGTTGTGGAGATTGAGCAATGCTGGTACACAAACGAACAAAAAGCCGCCTGTTGTGGTAATTGCATGACGCCTGCTCTGGCGTCAGTCATGCCCCACGCTTTCATTTTTTCACGGTACTTTCATTTTATTTTATTTTTTATTTTATTTCTCTTTGCTATGCTCTTTCTCATCCTTCACGACTTGCAACCAACACGTTTCTTCCCTTCTCAGCCTCCATCTCATGGGCTTTGCTATGTGTTGCCATATCAGGTACCCGTTCCCGGGGAGGGGAACAAGGCGCAAGCCTCAAAAGTCGCAAGCCTCGATAAGGACGGCGGGACGTGCCAAGCGTTGCACTCTAGATATGTAGCCTGTCAAACCGTCCATCACAAAACGATTGCTCGGTACTCCGATCGTGTCTATCTGAACGCTCAGACCTCGCTTCCGACTCCATCTTTTTCCTCTCCTTCTGCCCCCCCCCTCCTCTTTGGTCGGTCTCTTTTTTCCAAGCCTTCTCTCTCCACTGACCGTTTGGTTTCTGGCCCCAACCCTCCAGCTTCCTAACCCCCATCGGCTGTCAGTGGAAGGGCCAGCCAGCCCTGTCGACAAGGCTTAGACCCGCCTCGAGACGCCACCAGCTTGGCCTCGGTAGCACTGACGTAGCAACCCCCATACACTGCGCTGACGAGGTGATCGTGACAGCATTCGCCGATGCACCGCGGAGCGACGTTATTCTGTACCAGCGTTTTGTTAAAACAGGAGTCAATCCAGTCGACATTGACGGCAGCGAGGCTGCGAGTGCGAGGGTGAAGGCGTGCATTGCGGTCCTGCTGCAGTTCGGAGCGAACCTAGAGGCGCGCAACTCCCAAGGCGATACGGCTCTTGTGCAGGTGGTGCGAATGGGTGATTATGGCACGGAGAGTGCCGGTGGGAGTTGGTAGAGAGGTTGAGTAAAAGCGAACGAGGGCCAAGATAGATTGAGACGTCGTTGATAGAAGTATGTTTCTGTTATACCTCTGCTGATCGTTGTCTGGGTTGGGTGACGTGCATTCTGTTCTCTTGCTGCTCCTTGACGTGCTTGCTCTACCTAAAATAGGCCACGCGCGATGCCCATCTCATCCCTCGGACAGGTTATCTGCAGCCCCGGCGCCAATCGACCGAGGAACTGGCCAAAGCCGCCTCAACCGTCATATCCTCGCACACGGCGTCCTCCAAGTCACTAACATGTCAGGCTTGATCAGATGCAAATTCGATCCTCAGCAGTCAATTAGTTACGCACGGCGCGATCAGGCGCATCCAGAGACCAGCGCCAGTGAAATCTGAACCAACCCAAGCCTGCTTGCATTCCGTTCCTAGATATCTTCTTGTGTTCATCCTCCTATGCCATCACCCATGATATCGAGGGGTGGACAAGCCCAAGCATTGCCATGTCTGCCTAAATTTTCAACGGTTGAGTGCCTGCGCAGGACCAATATGACGGCGGATTCGATAAAGTGAAGCGAAGGAGGATCGAATAAAGGTCTTGGTCGTGAATGGTCGGAGGGGAAAGACTTGCATAGCTGCAAGCCCCGTCATGGTTCCATCGTCTCGATTGAGTGACAGGCGTGGAAAGTGGTGCCTTCTGACAGCTTAAGGTACATCACGAACATGGAACAATGAAGGGGACAGCAGCATGCGAAGCCGTGACAAGCTTCAAAATCACGGCGGACATGTTCCAGCCAGCTCCCCATAAATTCTGTCTTGCGAATCCTAGCCTTAAGTATGCAATTGACAGCGACTGGGCCACGCAAGTAAGAACCGTTGGCGACACGACTGTGTTGCCGGTTGTTAAATGAGGTAGGGGAAATTCGGCGCGACTTTAGTACCAGAGTGCCGCCTACGTTGTTGGCTGGCCAATTTGGGAACGACACAAATGGTTCACCCGAGCTCTTATCGTCGTTCAAGCCTAGATCTACATAGCGTCCAAGCGGTTTCTGCAATACCCATGCGCAGTCATTCATGCTTGCTATGAATCAACTTGTCCTAAGGACCTTATATACAAGTTCTATTACGCCCGGTAGGTCAACGCCCAATGGGCTCTGAAGCTAAAGATGCATACACTTTGCTAGTTATTGCCTTGCCCTCGTCAAGTCCATACAATTCTCGCCTTGTTCCTTCCAGTCCAGTCATCGCTCTTCTCCTTGGTCCCCCTTGGTGTTAGTAGTAGCATGTCAACTTGAAGCCCATTTCCTCCAAGTGTTCAGTTTCCTATCTTCGGCGGCTGAAGCAATGCCTGCTGTTGACTATTTGAGGGCGTCAGGTGTTATCGGTTAGTGTTGATAAAAATGTTGCTTGGTTAGTGGTGTTCCTGTCATCTCTGTTCCAGGCGCCCTGTAGAGATCGCGAACCTGATCGTGGCCAGCACCGCGTCCATGTCTGGTGTTCATTTCTGTCCATCTGATATAGCCTTGCCTCCTAGATGAAATGACAGATTGCCGCGCTTTTCCTTCGTACATTCTAGCATCTCTTTGCGTTGTGCCGTCCATTTTACGCATCGAAAGAAGAAATGCTCTACCGTTTGCTTTGCCCGCCCGCACGGACATTCATCCGTCGGTGCTGCCCTGATCTGATAAAGATAACCGTTCAATCGCGCCATTCCGGTTCTGAGCTGCGAAAGCACGCTGGCCTCTTTCCATGATAGTTGGCCGTATAGCAGGTGTGTATGTTTTCCAGGGAGAGCAAAGTCAACCTTTCTAGAATGCCTGCCAACTCCACCTGGTAGCTTCCTCTCTCTTCGTAGATCTGCCCTCGTTCGATTGAGAATTGTGGTCTTTGCTTTGATCGTTCCTCTCCGTGGCGTCACGTACGGCTCCGTCGCATGACGAGCTGACATTGGCTCCGCGGTAGATAACTTATCGTCTTTTGAAACAGGCCACGCAGACTGGGCATCAGCGCATTCCAAAGCTAATCCATTTTAAACTGGAGGAACTCGGTGCTCACCCAATCGCCCTAATGGAGTCAACTAATGCTAAGGACAGGGGCCGGGGCCGACAGGGACATGTTCACAGATTTCGAGGCCTGGGAGGAAGAGGGACTCTGGCCTGCCCTCGCAAAACAGTTTGGCAGAGGCACTGACGGTGGGATGCGGAAACTGGCCTCAGTGTCTCCTTCTCCACTCCCAGGACCTTAACCCTGCGCCAAGATGTCAAGGAGGCCGTGGTTATTGAAGCTCGCTCTCTCGAGCCAGGGGATATTACTGGAAGTAAGAGACATATCGCATCGGCACTCCCCAGTGATATGCTCTACTCAGTAGGTGATTATCTCGCTGTGCTGCCGCACAATCCGAAGGCCAGCGTTGCGCGGGTCATGCGGTGCTTCCATTTGGCTTGGGACTGCTATGTTACTATTGCAGCCTTCTCTCCCACAACTCTGCCAACCAACATCAGCATTCCTGTTGCTGACGTGCTGAATTCATATTGAGCACTTAATCATCCGGCTACCAAGCGCGTATGTATAACCTTTCAAGCCAAATATCCCAATTCCACTGTCCAATACTGTGGCGTTGAACTGACACGCGCATATAGAACATTCAGGGCCTGTGCGAACTTGCAAAAGACCAGGCTGGCGGTCCATTCCATTTCCATCCACGCAGCCTCTTGTAGAATGGATGGACGTCCATTTAGGCCCACCTTGGATGGAATGGA
>WEXE01000019.1:0-10948 GCA_011035825.1 Fusarium cf. hostae
CAGTAGGACGCACTCTATCCAGCATATCATCGGCACAAATGGCGCATTCTATCGAGCCTGTTACCCGTCAGCGGGATGACAAGGCGCGGTTGGCATATCGCAGCCGCTGATGAAGCCTGATTTCAGGAGAGTTGAGAGTAGACTTCCATCTGCGACTATCTAGTGTAGGGTAGTGGCTCGGGAAGATCTGGATTTTCCCTCGAGATTAGACGATCACATGAAGCATATGTAATATGTCAATTATTTCAACTTTAGCAATGTGTGATTTGATTCGATTGAAAGGAAGAATTCGACGATTTGATTGATTTGATTGGGGTGATTGATTGATTGAGTTGACATATGATGAGCGCTGGTGTGACGGTGGCTTCAGGCAGCAGAGTCTCACTATGTCATAAGGTGTCAGTGACATCGCAGGGCACATAGGACAGCTTCTGAGTCCTATCTACCGAATGCCCTACGATGAGAGCTTCGCATATCATAGTTTAATCTTGCAGCCGAGCTGTGTTCAGGGCTGGACTTGCTGGGAAGTTCCATCAGCTGATCCTGCTTTCATGCCCCTCCTGATACGTCAGCTGTCGCACTGGATGTGCTTAAAATGGATTGATGGTCGGGTCATTCATAATGAGCAGCAGTAGTGAGTTGATTGGTTCTATCTTCTGTGTGGGGTATTCCATCCCACAGGTTCTCTTTAAATCACCCAGCTTGATTACTAAGGGCTGTTGTTCCTGAGGCTCGTTGTGACCATGCCCAGCCTGCGACCTGCGACATTAGCACATAGTAATGGCGCCAGACGTACGTACTTGCCCCCCTACCGGTTAGGCAAAACCCAGCCAGGCACAACATACCAGAAAATGTGCCAAGATCTCCAGGCGTCGCCAACAACAACCGACTTCAAGCTTCAATACATCAATTGAGCATCCTGCCTTACACTACGGTAACCGCCCACAGAGCCCGAACTGCCAATACTGAAGCTGCCCTTAACTGGTTTGGACAAACATTAACAGTGACTACATAGATCCGCAAGCAATCAATGTTGGAAGAATTGATTGTTCCCCCTCATCAGGATCAAGGTTCAAGATTAAAGTTAAAGTTTGATGTCCTACAAATCAGATCGTAGGACTGTCATCTAGGACTCTAGGACTCAAGTCCTAGAAGGAATCAGTCGAAGATATAAGGCCTTAAAGGTCCTTAGACTGCAAGGAATTAATAACAACAATCTGTTATCAACTGCACTCAGCATCCCTGCGTGATCCAACAGCAATCAAACCCGAATGAGGAGAGTTGCCATCCTTGCCTCCGAACTTGAGCTCGTGAATTAGCTACGAGGTGGGGTTCCCGTCGCTCGGGTAAGGGTCGCCTGCTCCAACCCCACTGTTTCTTCCCGAACGATTAGAGACATTGTCGAGTGTCTCCCGAACGGCTCGGCAACCTCCCGGCAGGTAACCCTTGAGCGCCCGGTATTATCGTTATATTGGTTTTAGCTACTGACTCGTATGCACCGCAGATACAGCCGCTGCTCCAGAAGACCTCAATTGATTAGCCGTCATCAGCAGTACCTACCGTACTGCACCCTGGTTCCCTACGTTACTCCGTGCCCTGGGCGTCTTACCATAGAGGCACATTGACGCATTATACATCTTCCCCTGACACAATGGAATCATGCAAGTGGGACGGAAACGCAGACATGTATGGCCTCGGCATTAGGCTAGGTTTCTACCTGCAATGGTTCGCGAGCCTCGTGGCGAATGTCCTCATCCTCGAGAAGGAGATCCTAGGAAACCGTCTCGCCCTTACCGCCTTCATGTGGGGCACATTCATAGCCCTATTGGTTCAGACTGTTCGCAAAACTCTAGCGGCTGTCGACATTTACATCGTTCTTCTGATGTGTTTCGGTTATAACTACTTTATAGTACTGACTTTCCTCTGGAGGCTTGTCACCTGCTTCGACTTCAACTTGGACCCTACTCGGTGGACTGTCTCGGCTTATAGCACGGTATTTTATATCGTCTGGTCCTTGCTACTGGTAGCTACTTCTGCATACCAGTTGTGGTTCTGGGTCTCCGGCATTCAGCCCACGTCAAATGGTTGCGTCCCCAATGGCTTCCTATTCACGAAACTGCCGCTAAACAGCCTCGTCTTGCGCGGTGTTAACATTACTTTTCAGGCTCTTCTGCTAATTATTGCACTGCTTGGACCACTGCAATACTGCAGGCAAGATCGCAAGAAATATTTGCAACCCCTGACGGTAAAGTAAGCCGGACGTAGGCTATTGTATAACTTTATTACGGAACTTACCATACCTCATAGAGTTTCTAAAAAGAAGGGGCGCACTCTTCAGTATTTGCATTCGAGCCTTAAAGCCATGGTAGCTACCATCGTGATTGTCGCCACAGAGCTCTCCATCAGGTGGAACGATATCTCAGGTATCAATACCCTCGACTCCGCAGGACAGTTAATTCCGTTTCTCGTTGGGCTTTTCATGTGTATCCGCGTCGTTTTGGAACGTTATCGCGCCAAGAGCCCTCATGGCAAGGAGATACCGATCGAATTTAAGGTTGAAGAACCCCTTGTTCCCGTTCCCTATCGGGTTGAAAATCGCTTTGCTCCCGCACCATGTACCATGCAGTACCCACCTGCCGGTCATACCCACCTACCGGTCAGCGAAAAAAAAAAATCCCCCATACACAATGCACTTTTTTAACCTCATGGGAAACCCGTAATAAAAATAGTAAAAATAAGTTTATCTCTAGAATTCAGATCAAAATTGAATATATTTTAATATTTTCTAGGTCTTTTAACCTCACGACCTGTGCGGGTGCGTACGACACCTAATTCTTCCTTCCCTGAATTTGACCTCTCATCCTCTTCCATCCTTCCCACCTCGATCACATCCTCAACAACATCCGCCCCTTCAATTGCTTCTTTTGGCTCTGAAATAGTGTCACCAGCCGCTAGAGCCTCTGCCAGCGTCATAAATTTCTTATTGGGGTTCGGTATCGCCTTTCTCTTCTTGCCTCTGCTCAACCGGCCAACTTCCTCCTCCAGGCTGGCTATTCTGGTGCTCAAAGAGGCGATCTTGGACTCTTGGGCTTCAAACCCTTTTGATATCACAGAATACCGCCTTCTCGTAGAGGGGCTCTTGTTCTTCCCCAGGTCTCTGATGTGACGGCTGGTCTTTGGCGTATTATCAGAGTCGACTTGCCCGTCTCTGTGGCCGTCTGATCCAGGCGTCGTTTCCTTTTTGTCTGGTTGAATTTCGGCATGTATGAGCGCTTTCCGTCGTGAAATCGGCCAGTTCCCAGTTACTCTCCTGCCTGAAAGGATGTTTTTCTTCGTCATACCCACTTCCCTGGCTTTAGCATAAGCCTTGATGAAGTTGACCTTGTCCACGGGCACAGAATCCGTCAGGCTTGCCAGTTTTTGGAGTTCTTTTCGATATGCAGCCTTGGATGCGTTGAAAACACCATTATCCAATGGCTGTAGGCCATGAGAGCAATGTGCAGGCAGGTAAAAGCAATACACGTTGTTCAAAAAACACGTGGCCATCCACTAGGGATGGATTTAATACCGTATCATTGAATAAAATGCGCTTTTGTATTAAATAAAAAAAACATGGCGCGTTTTATATGTATTATATTATATTCCTGATTAGGCTTAGTGTCATCCGTAAATAGCTCAGTGCTAGGATGAATGTAATCCCTATATTCAGTATGGTTAAACGGTATAGACAAACANCACGTGGCCATCCACTAGGGATGGATTTAATACCGTATCATTGAATAAAATGCGCTTTTGTATTAAATAAAAAAAACATGGCGCGTTTTATATGTATTATATTATATTCCTGATTAGGCTTAGTGTCATCCGTAAATAGCTCAGTGCTATGATCAATGTAATCCCTATTCCGACCTTTCTCCCCAACTGGAACCCCTGAATCTTTCCAATCCGACTCCCCACTACCTTCAGACCCTTCCTGCTTCTTCTGCAATGCCTAGAACCTCAGGGAGGCCAGCCGACCACCAGGTCCACCGAGAATTTATCATAGTTTCCTCAGATGCCAGCTCGGGGTTCAAGAACTCACGAGTCAAGTGCAAGCACTGCGGCCACGAGACAGCCAAGGGCACTACCCGTCAGAAGAAGCACTTACTTCGCCACTGCCCCAACTACAGAGCTCGGAAACAGCCTCAGCAGTCCCAACTTACTCAGCACTTTCCTGTGGTGGACAAGACCTTTAAGCAGATGTCTGATGAGCTTGCCGCTAGAGCAATTTTTGCTGATGGCCGTCCATTTAACCTATTCGAGTCTAAATGAATGCAGATTCCGTTGAGCAAGCTGAATACTGCCTGGCAGCTACCGTCTCGTCGCCAAGTGCAGCGGCTGTTATCTCCGACCTATTTTAAGTACCATAACCAAGTCCAAGATACCCTCAACCAAACAGAACGTATTAACGTAATATTTAAAGGCCCAGACAGTATCACGAGTCATCGAATATAAACATCTCGGTTCAGGTGGCAAATGGTCCGGTATTCTATTGGAAGATGTTTGACACGGGACAGATTCAACATACGGCTGAGCACTACATTGATCTCTTGTACCCTGAGCTGGAGATGATTTGCAAGGGTAACTTCTTGCGCACTAACTCGTTTTGCACAGACACGGATAGTGTGATGAGGAAAGTTCATATGCATCTGGCTGCAAGAAAGGAATTTCAACATTGCTTCTTTTCCCTTTGCGATTCACATGGGCTACAGCTACTCATCAAGGACATTTTAGAGCAGCCGTTCTTTGAGGAGGCATTTAGAAGCGCTACACTAATTGTCACCTTATTCAAAAAGTCGAAGCTGCAGTTGGCTCGGTTGAGAGAAGCACAAAAGGCAGCCTGGGGCCACCACAAGGCGTTTTTATCTGCGTGGGTTTTTCGGTTTCTCTGACTCCTAGCTCTAACTAACCGATCGCTTTAGCGTAATCACACGCTGGGGCAGCCAATTCAACGGTTTACGGTCATTTATGCTGTAAAGAGCCTATCCAAACCTACGCTCGCCGCCCTGACGTGAGGGCAGAGCTAGCCTCCGGGTCTCTCGAGTTTCTTCCAAAGGTGCTGGAGTCTGTCAACAGCTCTCACTTCTGGATACGCTTAGAGACTGTTTTGGCTATAATTAAGCCTGTCAGCAGTCGTCAGCACGCCTCAGAAGCCGACTGGGCTCACATCGGTCATATGATCCCCCGTTGGCTGGAGATCCAGGCAGAATGGAAAGCACTTGAGGATTCTCAGCAACATCAAGATGTAAATTTCTGCGAGCTGTATTCAATATGGTTAAACCGTATAGACAAACAGACATATGATATTCATTATGTGGGGTTTGCATTAAGGCCTGACACAGTTGGGACTAAGCTTGAAGAACACATGATAATGAAAGTGCTTCGGTTCGTCAAGTCGGCAGTCAAGCCTGCTGATTACCTTGATATTGTTCGAGGATTCAGCCACTTCCGAGCACAATCGGGGGGCCGGTTTGCTCCAGGGGGCTTGGTCTATTCAAAAGAATGGACGCCATTAGATGCTTGGATGCTTCTTAATAACCAGGGCAGCAAGCTGGCTGCACTTACAGTCCGAATCTTTGGAACCATAGCCAATTCGGTTCCCTCAGAGAGATCATTCTCAGCAATTAACTTCTTCCACAGCAAGGCAAGCAACAGGCTCACACCTGCCAACGCTGATAAGTTGGCATTCATCTACATGAACGAACGGGTTTTAGAGAGGATATTGCAATCTCAGAATCAACCTCTCAATCATCGCAACGAGGCTAATTCTACGGTGATTAGCTGGGAAGATTTAACAGAAGACGGTTGGCTTACTCTTGAAGATACATATACCGGTATAGAAATCCATTGCGCATCAAGTCTGGAAGTTGACGCTGTTATAGGCGAGTTCACTCACCAACCCGCCTCCGACGGTGAGGAGACGATTGTGAACAAATTTGAGGACCAAGATGGGTCAGAGAGTGAAGAAACGGGGGGGGGGGATTTGACCTAATTTGGCTTGGTTATTTGTAGTACCGGTATATGACCGTTGGGCGGCTTCATATATGGTAGCCAGATTGCAATAAAAAACGCGTTTTATATTCGGAATAAAATACAGTTTCATTATAATAAAAAACAGTTTAATACACATTTGTATTAAACACGTGCCCATCCCTACCATCCACTCATCCTGGATTTTCAGTCAGCGGTATTTCTGATCGAGAACAGGTAGACACCCACAGATACATGGCTCCCATGGCCATCTANATTTTCAGTCAGCGGTATTTCTGATCGAGAACAGGTAGACACCCACAGATACATGGCTCCCATGGCCATCTAATATGATGAGCCTTGCACCAGACTCCTCTGCTGGCTGGGTTTGGGGCAGATAAACGTCTTTGAGCCACTCGACCGCGATATGGTTGTCTGTCCAGCCGTTATCGGACGTGATATAATACCAGTCGGCGATCTTGTTGAACTCATCAATAAACCACTGCTTCTGAAGTTCTTTGCCCTTGAAGATAATTCCCGGCTTTAGCAGACGGCCATCTGCAGTGACGGCTTCGATAAAACTAGTCCAAGTGCGGGACTGCGAGCCTTTGAGGAAGGCCTTCCTCCTGGGATCGCTACTGCCAATTACCAAGGAATCCAAACCTAGATTTGCAATTTATTGGTAAGTCTTGTATCAGAAGTGGTCAGTACTCACCAAATCCAGCCATGATACCGCCATCGTCAACATTAACCGTGTTCTCAGGCTTGATCCAGCCATATTCGCTCTCCCGGATATCAAAGTACCAATTGACGGCCATTGGGGTAAAAGAATTGAACCTTGCAGCTTCCTGGCGTTTTCCTACCTTCGTATCGATCACTGGATGGCGTTTAATAAACCTGGCTAGCCAGTGTACACCGATAGGCCTTTCCCAGCCCTGCTGTCTCAACAGGGCAGCTACGGTGGCACGAACTTGACTGTGGGAAGGAGCATAGCCCAAGGCCTCTTGTCGAAGTATCCATACAACTAATCGAGCCTCTTGGGATTTGTATAACAGCTGGGCAGGTCGGGTGACCTCGGACTTTGACGGTAGGCCTCTTAATCGGTCAGACAGAGTGGTTTGGGGCATTCCATGCTTCTGGGCGGCCTGGTGCTGCGAGAGGTTATTATCTGTAACATCCAGTATAGCTTCAATGACATCATTCTCTGTATAAGACTGTTGAGGCATTTTTAAGGCGATTAAAGGAAGCTGCTAACTATAGATAAAAATTTGATGAAATTTTGGGGAGGCTGGGTGATGAAGGAGGCATTTTGAGAAATTTTACATTAGTGCCATGAGACCAAACTGCTTGTGTAAAATACAAATGAGCATGCCAATATGAAACAGCATGAAACTCTCAGTAAGACACAATCTGTTCCATGTAAATAACTTCAATTTTGGCCAAGCACTGTGCAAGTGAANAATATGAAACAGCATGAAACTCTCAGTAAGACACAATCTGTTCCATGTAAATAACTTCAATTTTGGCCAAGCACTGTGCAAGTGAAGTTGGACATTTTGTATGGGGAAATTTTGTTTTCGCTGACCGGCAGGTGGGTACTGCATGGTATCTAGCTATTATTAGATATCATATAATATCAATTAGCTATCTCCTTAAGCTTATTAGTAAACTACTATTATTAAAGTTCTTTGCCTTTAAAGATAATCCCCAGTTTCAAAAGATAGCTAGTTGCAGTCACTGCCGCTTATATAACGAGACTTTAGATCACAAAATGCATTTACAGAACCATACTAAGACAGTGCATAGAACTATATCAAGGGGAGGATAAGCTAGTGCGAGTACATCACAGAGAGGGTTAGGAGGCAAATCAATAAGGAAATTAGAGGTTATTGTCAGTGAGGCATCTGGTAGAATAGGATTAGTCCTCAGGAAGGACAGAAACTGCTTTATTATTATGTAACATATGCGATAAGCGTGTGCCAGACAAGAATGCAGCGCACTTTTCTCAGTATCTAATAGTTAAATTGACTTTAATTGCTGTATTTGTTTTTAAATATTAATAACGACCTGACTGGTCTGTAGGCTGGGGGAAAGTAGACGATCAGCGCACAAACATCAAGGCTATAGCATCAGTGCCGATAGGGTATAGATCACGTATCAAGGTCAGAACCTGCTCTGGCTCCTGTCAGAGTATCGTCCCGGGACATCAGCGATTGCGACCTAGACTGACGGGTCTTCATCTTCCGGTTCTCGGGGGAAGCTCCTAGGTAGGTGCCATAACTGACCGGTTGGCCGCGTATTGGTCCATGGTCCATAAGCCCACCGTTCTATGTGTTTTCTTTTTTTGTTATTTAATCTCTTTGCCCTTGTAGGGTCGTAGGGGTTCTGTGTTATTTATACCATCTTGTTGTGTCGGGATGGTTTGACAATCTTCTATGACGTCGCACCATGGGGACACTACCGGATCAACTTTTTGGTATATATCCTCGGCGAAGGCAATCACCTGGGAAAGTGAAAGCGTGGCATGCTTGACACAACTGGTATATTCTTTCTAACGAGCTAATTACGGGTTCTCTATCCCGTAATACTGCGGTCCCCTCGTCAATAGTACTTTGATCTATCCAAACTCCTAAACTTGATCGCCTCGACTGCCTCGCCCCGTGTATGAACTCATGATTGCATTGAGAGGGATCAATACTTCTTGAGTGGTGCCACTCAAGGTGTGGAGGATGTCTAGCTCCGCTGCCATTTGGCCTGTATGCCCAATGTCTATCCCGTTACCACTTTTGCCTGCTTCAGGAATTTTGTTCCTAGCTCCCGGAATTTGCCTTGTATCCTCGTCGTCGTACTTAACTACGGCCGGGCCTTGTTCTGAGTATCATCAGCCATTGAAAGGAAAGGTGGAAACACAGATTGGTCTCCATACATTAAATTATATTCGTATCCACCACGCAACGCGCCGCTTCGCTTCGCGTCTTCAGGCTTTACTGAAAGAAGCTAGGCTGGGGAGTATCTGACCACCATGAGCTGCATTGATGCCTGGCTCAACCAGCAGTGAGAGCGATAAATATTTTCGCTCGAAATGCTCGCTAATCGATGGGCCGGAAGGGCTCGGATTAGCGGGCAAGGGTCGGGCCGTTCGGCCATGAACTGGGTACCTAATTTGGCCCATTCGTGGTGTTCAACGAGGATGCGGGACGATGGTGTGAGCACTTACAAAGTTACAAAGTTAGTCCGCTCGGATTGCTTAAGCCTCAGAAAGACTATTTGACTTCTCGTGACTGCCTAATTCCTTCCCAAAAATAGTCGCTTATTCGGTATGAAAACATCCAAAACTGCCACATTCCTCGGATCGAAGGTTATATCGGGACGGGTCCATCGTTATTTCGGTAAACAAATCCACCTTAAATAATGTCACATTAACCCTCCTCAGGCATCTTATATAGCTAAGCCTAGAGTGCCCTCTCAGATCAATCTACCATCCTTTATGCCCCTGTCGTTGTCGACTGGAATGAATGATTTTCTGCAGCGTAGCCTGCTCTCGTCTTCAGTCTCGTCCCTACTCGTTTCAAGTGCTCTGGTGGTACCTCTTCCACTTCAATCATGCTTCTAACATCCTCCGCACGGTCGCAACATAGCCCCAAGGGTGATGTGGCGCAAGTGTGAATTTGTTCCAAGCTCTCCAATACCAGCGGTCTTCGTGTGGTATGTCGTCTAGCGGTACCTCCGACCCTACATGTGCCCAATTGTTGTTGCCATGCTCCCTCAATTTCAACTTGCACCATCTATCTGGTGCAATTCTAACAGGGATCCTCTCGGTATCGTCGTTTGGGACAGTTGGGAAAGGGTCGGATGGTATGGTGAGTCGATAGCAGGTGATTCCCTCGTTTTGGAACGCTGTTGCGAAGGATGCGTTGCCAACCTTAGGCGACCCGAGCGTGACGCAGGTGATTTCCGCCCTTGGCCATTCTCCTTTACACCATAAGGCACAGAGGGTTGCCAACGCTCCGCCAAGGCTGTGACCACACGTATGAATATTTCTGGGACCCGAATCCGGGAATAAGCTTCTAATACTCTGTCTTAGAGCATTCTGAAGCCCGTCGAAATCGCGTAAGAATCCCTCGTGGACACGCGCGTTCGGGTGATGAACCCAGGCAGGCCGTATGAGGGCATAGCAGCCATCCGTCCATAGGTTCACATATAGCCCGGCCCATCGTTCACTTTTCTGCCAGTTCTGCCAGGTCAACGGGAAATCAGTTCCCCGGAATGCTATGACCAGTGTGTCGTTCTCCCTGATGCCCAAGTGCACATGGTTATGAGAAAGGATCGTACTAGACTGTACCTTGCGGGCGTGCAATGGCATGCCTCCTAGTTCATCCTTTCCTTCACCATGTTGCAAGTTGGATCGAAACTGAACACCGTCGTCGTTTTCATATGCCAGCGCAGCATATCGAACCAGATGTTCGTAAGGTCTGATAGGGTTCAAGGTGAAGGCCATGGTTGCTATAGTTAGGAGCTCTCTGTCAGATTCCCAAGAGCAAGGACATATATCCCCTCCCAGTTTATATGTGGGGCGGTTTCAGGCCAGACAATCTAAGAAAGTTACCTCCATTTCCTTAAATAGACCTATGACGGAATGGGATTTTCACATGTATGATATTCCTGTTGCAATGGTGCGTCAGAAATAATTGCACCTAAAGGTACTACATGTGATCCGTCTAGTTTGAGGGCGGCATTCGACACAATCATTAGTCGCGAAAGTACCAGAGTAGGAAATTTTAATTGAATAACTAAACTCAAACACCATAGAGATCATCATAATGAAGTCATAACTTATATCACTGATGAGACTAAAGCTTATCTCTTTGAGCGGCACAAGGCATCAGTGAGGTCACGACCGGGGTCGGGGGCCAATCAAAATGATCGCGACGATCGGTAC
>WEXE01000196.1:0-10350 GCA_011035825.1 Fusarium cf. hostae
CCATGTGCTCAACTTGGTGGTGAAAGCCCTGTTGTTTGGGTACAAAGCTGAGGCTTTTGAAGCAGAAATTGATGGAGAATCTAGTTCTGGCGCTGCCCAGCATGAGATCTGGCGAAAGAAAGGTCCCATTGGGAAGCTCCATAACCTGGTCCATTGGATCCACCGGTCTGACAAGTTGACCTATCGTCTCCGTGCGTTGCAGGAAGAATTTTTTCAACATTCTGACAACCCGAAGATTCGAGCAAGGAAGCCTGTCGACGTTGTTCGCGATAACCAGACGCGGTGGTTGTCGACCCTGTATATGATACGACGCGGTCTCTTGTTGCGTCCTTTTCTGGAGGACCTAGTTGAGAAGGTCACGCTTGAATTCAACAAGGAATGCCGCAACGGGGCTAGACGGAGGGAAGAGATACCGCTCTGTCTCCGGGAGGAGAGGCTTCTTGGGGAGAAGGACTGGAAAGTAATTGAGTTGATGGACAAGGTGCTGCTTGATTTCGAGGAGGCACTCCGGATGCTCGAAGGAGATGCTCAGAGCCGGGTACGTGAAGGTGGCCGTATTGAGGCATATGACAATATGTGGGATGTTGCTTCAACGTATGAATTTCTGATGGAATGTCTGGAGGAGTGGAAAGCAGCAGCAGAGAACTACCCGGATCCTGAGCACTTCAGGATCAGGCTGGCGGTCCGTTCCAGTTCCATCCACGCAGCCTCTTGTAGAATGGATGGATGTCCATTTAGGCCCACCTTGGATGGAATGGATGGAAATGGACGCTAAGAGTGGGCCCGTGGAATGGATGGACGTGGAAATGGAAATGCGTGGACGCTATAAAGGTACAGTACACGTGATCCTCCCACCCGTTGCCTCCCAGGCCTCCGCAAAGCTCATTTCAGCTAACAGATCAGTCCCTGGCACCTTTACATCCTCAAGGAGCTTCTCCATGCTCTTAATATAGCCTCCGCAATGCCATGATCTCACCATCTGTGTCATCCCGATCGTACTAGCGCCCAGCCTGGCACGATCGTCTCGAACCATTCGACCGCATATTGAGAAGAACCTCTCAACATCAGCAGACATAGGAAGGACAGAGAGCACATCGAGAGCCATATGTGATAGACGTGGATACTCTTCTCGTCTCTCATACCAATAACGTAATCCATAAGCGAGCGCCGCACACAAGCAAGCGCCGCACTTTCCAGCACTACTTAGCAATTATCCTCAATTATACCCGCCATTACACTAATAATCAACAACAATTATATCAGAAATAGATAAAGCTAATAATTCTGTAGTCTCTAGGCAAGTTCGCGCATTATGCCTAGCTTTACCGCAAGTGCCACAGCGCCGCGACTTTAAACAGGCACTTCCCACATAACGACCATTCTATTGCCTTTCCTAAGGTGTTTTATCATCTGCAGCCTTTTTAGCCAGCAAATCCTATGCGTCTTGCACAGTAAGTGATCCTCCTAGCCTCACGCATGCTCTTTTAGCTCTCCGGCGTTTACTAAGAGCTTCATTAGCCTTATAAAAGGAGGAGACCTCTGCTTCTAAAAGGGCCACCCAATACATTATTGCTTTTGCGCCTTTTGCAAACTAATTAACTGCATTAATTATCAATATCAGGGAGCTATTTTAGTAATTAGAGATACAAGTCTTAATTAGTTCTGACTGCGAGTTAGCTTCCAAGGGGTTCTGGGGCATCTTAGGGATCCAAGGGTCAGCTTAGGTTGAAGGGGGTAGTGTAGGTATTGGAGTCCGTATCCATACATCTAGTTTAGAAAGAACCCTTTCCGGGTCATGCAGCACAAGTCCAGCTCCCATAAAGCCTCCCTGTATGTTTTTCTCTATTATAAAAGCAAAGAAGGCCTCGCGAAATGCACAAAGGAACTCAACCTTACTTATATATGTAATATATGCTCGCATTAAATGCTCAATCTATTGACCATATGCCTTCTTTATTAGCCTAAAACACCCAATATCTAGCGGCTGGAGGTAATAAGAGGAATAGGAAGGCAGATAGAGTATAATAATGTTATATTCTTTACAATAGAGCTTAAAAATGGTAGAGTAGTAGCTCTCGTGGCCGTCAAGGATTAACAGCCGATGGGTGCCTTTCATACAACTCGCTATATGCTTGTCAAAGTGCTTAATCCAATCCAGGCCTACTTCGTTAGTAGTCTAACCATTGTCTGTAGTTATGATTATCCAGTCAGCCGGAAGGTTACTCTCTGTATACTAGTTGGCTAGATAGTACTGCGCGGCCAGGATAATGAATAGCAGGATGGCCCAGCCTTACGCATTCACACCTTAGATCACCGTTGCCCACTCTCAATTGCCGGGCTATGCTAGCTTAGCCTTGCCACGGCTATCTAAGGTAGTGACCACTACGCATGCAAAGATAATACCCATTATAAACCCAGTCTCGTTAAAGTTATAGGTATCCTCATCTAGTATGCCATACTTAGCTTTAACATTCCATACAAGTACAAACCACTCAGAAATAACCTTCAGATCTTCGCATTTAGCTCTCTGATAATCATATTTCCGAGAAAAACGCATACAAAGCTCTGGCCAGCATCTAATGAAGTTAGAGGTCCAGTTCTTGCCAACAGCCGACGCGTCGCATATGCAAACCAGTTAGTTAGCCATATCTTCTACGCTACGTAATCTAGGCAGGAAAGATCGTATATACAACTCAATTATATACTAGATAATGACCTCTTCTTCTAACTGTATAAGCTTCCTCGAATTAGGTATAGTATCGTGTTATGCAGCAGAGCCATCGCGTCGTCGGCAAATGGTTCTATCAGACACCCTGTAGATCTTCGCTGCGGCCCATATGCTTAGATTTTGGTCTTTCTGAATAGCTTCGAGAGCTAGATTCACCCTGGCTTCGTACGGAACCGAAGATATGTCTTATTGTGGCGGTTTTTGGGTGTTGAATGTAGAATAGACGCGTCGCGTGGAGAAGTGCGGCGCTCGCTTGTGTGCGGCGCTCGCTTGTGGATTACGTTATAAGCTAATGAGAGGTGGTGAATTTCCTCTTTTACTGAAAATGGGACGGATAATAAGGATGTAGCGTCCCGTGCATCCGTAAAACCACTCGACCGCCATAACGGCATCCCAATTACCCGTATAGAGCCTCCTCAACCTAAAAAGGATTTGGGCTTCTGGCTTGCAAGGCCAGCTGCTATCCAGTGTCCACAGAGATACGGAATGGATCTCAGAAGACACCAGGTATGAACCGTTTAGCCGAATGATGCCACTTCTCCCACTCATGGCCAAATGTCTCTCTTAAAATTGTCTCCTCATCTTTAACGCGCTGAGCCAACTTCCATGCCATCAGTAGAAAGGCCAGACTGAAGGCCATGTAGCCCCATCCGTTTAGGGTTGCCGACACGGTCTCCGGGATCCAGCAGGCCAGTACGCCGTCCCATCGCAGGAACAGTACCGAGTTCGTCCCCAGAACGACCACTTGTCCCGTGTAGCTTGGATGCTGCACATAACGATAGATGCCCGTCGTGGTGAGCCGGTCAGGCTGTGCGAGGTTGAAAGTGAAGTTCTTGCCCAGTCTCTGGAAGGACATGAACCGTAGAGGAGCTCCAATACAGATAATCAAGAGGAAGCAAGTTAAGGTGTACGTACTCCACTTGAAAAGCAGAGCATTCAAATTGGCAAGATGCGGACAGATAGCTTCGGCGCCAGGCAAGGCAAGTATGAGGGCAACGTGGAAGATAGTAAATCCGGTGATAAGAATGCGGCGAATATTAGCTGCGCTAGAGCTGGCGTAATACCCCAGCGCGTCCTTTTTCCAGACACGGGCTGGGGTGGGATTTGGCGGGGTAGAGCAGAGTACAGTAAGATAGGTCGACAGGAGCAGAACGAGGACAAAGGCGAGGGTCTGGAGAGACAGCATCCTATGCGTTATGTCAGGAGCATGAGCTCTTGAAGAATTCAAAGGGCAAGACACACAGAAGAGGTACCAAATATATAGACACACGACAAGAAGGTAAGCGGCGTAAAAATAGACCGTCTGCCATAAGGGCGCTCTGCAGACTTAATAATAAACATCTTCCGATATTTCCCGCTTAGCGTCCTAGTATCTCCGAAGACTTCTAATACTTGGCTTTGCCTATTAGCTAGCCCTACTCTTCTATTCTAGATCATCGCCCGCCCCTATTCATCAGTTACCCCCTATAAATTGCCTCATACCCTAACGCCTGTTTATCTCTAGCAGAAGATCTAAACTTTAGTCTCCTCTATTCTCCTACTTGCTTACCGCTTTAGAAATAGTACTAGGGTTATATTATTTATATAATTATATCTAGAACGCAACTAATCGCATACTTATACTTTTGCTCTTACTTTTGCTCTTATTTATAAGTTATAACTACTTATCTTTCTTTAACCTTAGTCTCTTTATAAGATTTAATTTTTTAATATAATTACTATAAATTTAAATAATCTCTTATATTATAATAACTACTAGTATATTAATATATTTTATAACCCTTTATATACCTATAAACCTACTAAGAATAAGTCTTTTAAATAATTAATAGACTATCTGCCTTATATATAGGATCTAGATAAGATTAGTAAATCAGTCTGACCCTTACTAGACTCTATACCTATTCTGTTTCTTACTACCTTCTATAATAGGATATACTGCCTGCTTTATAAGGATAATTAAGCTTATGCTATATTTGCCATAGCTATACTACTATAGAAAAGCACCTAAGGAAAAGGTATAATTAGCTAATATATAAACTAGGGCTACTAGGTAATAATACTAAGAGTAATATAAAAGGTTTAATTTATACTAGGCTAGTAAAAGGCTTAATAACCTACTAGATACTATTTTATAATTATTAAAATAGCTATTTTATAATTAACTATTTAAAAAATAAAAATAAACCTAGATTACCCTTGCCCTTACTTAACTTAAGTATTAAAATAGTAAGTAAAACTTTAAGTTATTTAACTACTAGTAAATTATAATACTTAATTAACCTTTAGCTAGTAAAGTTAAAAGAGGGCTTAATAAGTTAAGGTAATATTAATATTAATTTAATATCTTAAGATATACTATATTAATTATAATAGCTTTATATTATTAAATAGCCCTACTTTTTAAAGCCTTATTAGGAAAGGCTATTAGAAGTTATAGCCCTTATATTCCTCCTTAATGTAGATAAATTATATAACTATAGTATTTAGGGTAATTAAGATGGCTTGCTTTATATTATTCTTCTATTTATTAATTATATTATTACCTAGGCATAAAGCTTACTTGAAAAGGGAAAGCTTAATATCTTTAATTAATACTAGCTTAATTCCTTTATTACTAGGTAATTATTATAAAAGCTATTAATTTATAATTTAAAAGAAAAGATATATATAAAGTATATTTAAGTATTAAAGTACTTAATATATTATATCTTTTATCTTACCTAATAAAAGGTATAGCTAATTATAAAGTTTTAACTTATTAAGGCATAAAAAATATTAATAATTAAAGCTATTAGCACTATAGCTAAACTAGCCTAGAGTTATAGCAAAAGATTACCCTTAGACTAATACAAGAGTTTAAGTAAAAGGCTTAATAATAAGTACTTACTATTTCTAGTTTCTCTCCTAGACTATAAGCTATATAGAGATATCTATAATAGTATTATGGTTGGCAATTCGTCTACCTGCAACTAAACCAAGTATAGGTATTATATAAAAGCTTTATAATACCGCTAATTTTATACCTAAGCTTTTAGTATTTATTAAAATAAGCCAGCTTCTAGTTAGTAAGTAAGCTCTACTAGCAGTTAAGCTTAATAAGGCTAATATTCTGGCCTAAGCATTAGAAGAGATGCAGGATTAATTCAAGACTAAAGAGTCGAGGTTACCTATCAGTTAGTCCCTTAAATATCAAGCCTATAGGAAGGCTATTTAAGATAACACAACGAGCCTCGGGCAGATCATCTGGCCCAGGCTTGTTAACAAATAAATAAAATCAAATCAAATCAAATTAAATTGCAGGAGCCGAATTTATTTAGATATCTGGATTTATTCCAAAGATTGAGATATTGGGTTTTGTGTGAAATGAGATATTAAACCGAGTTGTCCAACTCAAGAACACAATAGAATGGCATCATCGTAAATCCCCATCTTGATGTATTATTGTGCTTGCTGAAATTGTTATGCGCATTAGCATTGCAGCCTAAAAATAACCCCAAACCGACTAGGTTAGGGCTAAAAGTAATATATCTTTAGAGCCTCTTATACTATATGCCTTTACATTTTTATAACCCTGCTATAAAACTTGCCATTTTTATATACCAGACCTGCCTAAACCTAGGTTTAGGTATCTATATATAATACCTTTCTTAAAACTTTTGGCAATTTATTCTTTAAACCTAGGTTTAGCTATCTGTATACCCTCTCTCCTCTAAAACTTTTGCCACTCTATCTCTTAAACCTATATTTAACTGTTTATGCATGCCCTGCTCTCTTTAAACTTTTAAGCCCTCTACTTCCTCTCCCTACTAATTATTTGCCCTCTTATAACTTCTATTAATAATACTTTATTTGCCTACTTCTTAATAATATCTAATTATTATCTAGTAATTTACATATCTGCCCTACCTCTTTTCCTATTTATCCCTTACTTTGCCTTTATTAATTACGTTTCTAACCCCTATATCTCCTCCTATTCTATATAATAATATTATTATAATAAAAATCATTATTATCCTTATCCTCTTTCTTTTCTCTTTTTTAACTTTTACTTCTTACCCTTTTTCTTATTACTTATAAAGTAAAATAAAATAGAAATTATTATAATCTACCGTTATTATTATTATAATTAAAATTAAACGCCCTCTTCCTCCTAATTCCAACGCCTACACCCGGCCCTCTAAGTAACCGAAATCTACCCCTACCTATCCCCAGTATAGTCCCTATTAATCCACCTCTCCCTCCTCAATCCTAGCCGCCAATAATACCCTAGCCTAACCTCTAACATCCTTATTATTACCATTACCCTCTAAGCCCGCCAAGTCACTAAAGCCTTCCCTATAAACCTTTACTAAGGTTAATTCCCTAAGGAAACAGGCAGAGCCCTACTGCCTTGCCGTTGCCAAGCTGCCTATCTATCTCCTCGACTCCTCCTAGTCTTATAGCAATAATAGGCCCCTTAACTGTAATTATATCGCCTATCTTTATTACTCTTTCCAAAACAGTGGCCTTGCTTATCAGGCTAAAGAGCACTATATCTAGGTATCTTACAGTGCTGCTGCTATTAATAAGATAATAATAATAATAATTAACGCCATTCTAGATACTAATTAGAGCACTGTCTAAAACCAATATTAATATCTACTATCTTTTAAAAACTAGGCCGATTTTAATAATAAGAGGCCTAAGCTTATAGCTAGCCAGCATTGCATCAAGGCCTTAAAAGACTACATAAAATAGACAACTTCTAATCTAAGTAATTTATAGTAGATTTATAAATTTTATAATAAAGGTATAAATCCCTCTTTATTAAGTCCTTATATTATAATTTATTTTATTAATTCTATTTTATTTCCTTATTTACTATAAAACAGGCCCTAATACTAACCTTTTTATCCTGCAAACAGACGCCCTCCCAGTTAAACTTAATATTAAGCTTTATATTAACTATCGCGGCCTCGCCCTGCCCGACACCTATAGTCAGATCTGGTTATAGCTTATCTCTGCCTTTAACCGGGATCTTACCTTGTTTTCTACTAAGCGAAATGGCAATAAGAAGGGTATTAAGAAAAGGATATTAGATATCCTGTACCTAATAAGTAAAGCTTGCTTTCCTATTAGCTATCTAGTTATGCTTTAGAGAAATAAATAGTAGAGACCTTAGATTACTTGCTAGTATTAAACCTCTTTAGAAAGAGCTATATTTAATATTTTAAAATAGTATTAAATTGCAGGTTATAGACTAGATAATATAAGTAACTCCTTAGGCACCTATAATATAGATTTAATAATAAAACTATTATCCTATAATAATATTTATTTAGTAAAATAAGCATTAAATATAATAATAATAATATTATATTATATTATTACCTTTTACATATAGTATATAGCTAACTTAAGGTGTGCTATTATCTTATATAAGTAATATTAGTTTAATATATTTTATTAAATACTTAAGACTTTAAGGGCACTTCCTGCCTTAGCCCCTAACTTTATTAAGATTTCAGACTAGATTATACTAGCCTATAATCTTAAAAGCAATACCTATAATACTATAGATATTTACCAGGTCTTTTATCTTAAGGAGGAAAGTAATAATAATAGTAATAATAACCCTACCTTATTAGCTCCCTCTACTACTAAACCGGCCTAAAAGACTTCTTAATAAAGTAGATTTCTAAGCTTGCTTAATAAGGAAGCCTATAATAGTCTTTACTGCTATCTTAAATAAAATCTTACTCTTTATTTTCTAGATATATAGCCTTTATTATAAATTAAAAAAGAGGAAGGCGAGGTTATAGCACAGGTTATAGACTACATAATACACTAGATTAATACCTAGCCTGCTAATATTATTAGTCTTTATAAGAATAATAAGCCTTTATAATAAGAAGACCTAGTGCCTGTAATTAAATGCCTTAAGATNTAATATTATTAGTCTTTATAAGAATAATAAGCCTTTATAATAAGAAGACCTAGTGCCTGTAATTAAATGCCTTAAGATAGCTGCTTATAAAGACAATTAGTAGGCTTAACTTAAAGAAGATAATAATATTAATAGCGCCGATAATATTATATCCTGGCTTAACCTGCATTTATAAACCTTAGAAAGGCAGGTCCTTAACTATATCTGCAGTTATATAGCTAAATTCAGGAATCCTTTAATAAAACCCTATCTTGATTTAATGCCTAAAGAATATAATAAGCACTATACAGAACGCTTTAGCACTAGCGATCTCTAGATAGGTCTATTTAATATTATCTAATATGCCGTTAGTCCTGCATTTTGTCTGGTGTAGGAGGATTATTCAATCTCTAAACGCATCGGTATAGATAACGTAATTTACTAACTGCAGTTTAAGAAGCACTACAGACTACCAGCCTTAACTATTATATAAGCTATCTATAGTTAGCTAGAAAATATTCCTAAGGTAAAGGAGAATCCTGCACTAAGAGGCATATATGCCTTAAGCGAACTTAGTGCCTATATTGATTATGTTGTTCTTGCGTGGGCTTCTAATTAATGCCGTAAAGTAGTAGAAAATAATAAGTCTGATAAAGGACATCCTTGGTTAAGTGAAGCACTCTAAGCGATTTAAGTAGCATATTAGGGGTATAAGAGGATCCTGGCAGGAATGATATTAGCTACTGCAATCTCCGAATATGATGATAATTAGCAGTAATAGCAGCGGCAGCTAGTATCTTTACTTTTACTAGAAGAGCATATTAGCCATATCCTAGATAAAGTGTTTTGCCAACAGGGTGCCGTATTATTAAGTAGCTATATTATCAAACAGCCCCTATTATTGCAGGGGTTTATCCTAATTAGCATGGCAGACAGGGTATAGCAAGATAGGGTATAGCAAGACAGGGTACAGCATAATAGCAAGCATGCGGAGATTATCATAGCCGCAGAGGAAGACTTATTATACTAAATGCAGCAGCATTAGCTATTACAATATCCTCAATAGCAGCTACTATTATCGCCGCTATCTGCTAGTAATGTAAAGGCTATAATGCCTCTATTACTTCCTACCTAGAAGACAGCATTAAGAAGCCCCTACTACTAAGGCGGCATATAAGGGAGGAATGCCATAAATCACAGTTACCAGCCACCTCCTTAAAAGTCTTACATTATAGCTAAGGTTAGCTATCCCTTATAAATACTACTAAAGGGAGCTGTTAGGGGCAGCAAGGTTAACTAATTACTAGTAACCAGGAAAACATTACTAAATAGGCGGCCAAGCCCCGGCCAATCCCAGTCAACCAGGGCAAGATAACTACACAACCATCGCCAGGATAATACCCTTAGCTTGCAGCTACTACCTTAGATAAACAGTCCTATAGCAACAGCAAGAAATAGGCATTAATTATTATAAAACCTACCCTATACTAATATTATTATATTTACTAACTTTATTAAATAATAATAATACTATAATAATATTAAAAATAGTAATAATATTATTATAATATAACGTGGTTGATAAGCGAGTGACCCAGTCAAGCGAGTGACCCAAAAATCCCTCACCTTACATTTAAACCATCTGATCAATTGATTCTCAACCACCCAGCATGTCACAGTCTTCAAATGAAGCTAGAATCCTCCTTGCCCTTCA
>WEXE01000002.1:0-30963 GCA_011035825.1 Fusarium cf. hostae
CTATTGTCACATTGCGGCCGAGTCAGCTCCAAAAGCTCGAGAGTCTCGGCTTGTACTACAATTCGCCAGAGCCAGCAATAATTTGCATCAAATGCGGCTTCGCCATTAACCCTACTCTTCTATTCTTAATTGTCGCGTACCCCTGTCCACTTCTCAAGTGCCTTTCTATCTCCGGTTTATTCCCATTCAATCCATACTATTGGTGGTTTTCACGCATTCAGGAGGTAGGCATGGAACCTTAACCTAAGCCAAGCCACCCATACGTTGAATGACAGACAATGAAAGACAGAAAGAGCAAGGCAGTCAAGTGACAGCATAGTGTCAATGTAGCGTCATCAATGACGTGGGCTTCTTTCTCCAAGTTCTAAAAATAGAGGAAGCTTTCAAAAGTGCTTACGAAAAGAAAAAGCAATACCTTTATATCAAGGATAAATACCAGGGGTACTTGGGGGCTGCTGAATCCCGCTAAATACTATTAGAATATAGCGGACTCTTATCAGTAACTAAGAAAGGACCATTTCTCCTATTACCCCTAAAGCTAGAGAAGCTTTATGTACGGAGTACAGGGCTTGTTATCGCCGACCCGAGTATAATATCTTCATGGGTAACTATCCCTTCAAGTACTACAAGCCTCCACTAGGGTCAAATGAGGTATCGACCAGAACCTAAGCGAATCAAATACCAATCCAGTACGGAGTAAAGATGGTCCATTGGCTCAGATTCTGGCCTATACCTCTCTTGACCCTAGTGGAGGCCTGTGGCACTCAATGAAAAAAGGCTGAAGTATGTGGCGTTAAATAGTTTCAGCACCCCAGCCTCCCACAAAGCAAAATCATAACCTAACTCGCTCAAAACGACGCTTTTAAACGTCACGTTTATTCAGGCATGGGCCCGTGCTTGCTGATCTTTATTTCCTTTGCAATTGCCCTATAAATATCGCACCTGGTGTATTCATTAGTCGTCGTCTTAACGGTTCGGACCTCTCGATTACGGCGCCTGACGACTTTCCAAGGTTACGCTAGCATTCGGCTTCATCTGCGTCCGACAAGGGCAAAAAAAAGAATTCCCAAGGTGGAATGCCAGGAAGCGAATACCAGCGATGCATTCGCTTCCGCCTGATATCGCGGCTCAGAACAAAGGCCCTGCTATGATGGCAGTTATGTACTCATTCACTGCCCTTTCATCCCTCACTGTCGTAGGCAGGGTCTTTTCGAGGTATAAGAAGCTCGGTCACTTAGCCATCGATGACTACGTTATGATTCTGTCTCTTGTCGGTTCCCTGTTCTGTTCTCTATGATGCAATTATCCCACTTCAGCAACCACAGGCGATGGAACAGGAACAACTGCTGAACGCTCAATAGGGGTTCGTATTCGCCTACGTAGGCTGCTGGACTGCCGCCATCTTAGCCGGCAGCGGCCGCCACGAGGCGACGCTGACAGCCGCCGAACTCGATCGTTCTATATTCTTTTTCATGATCGGCCTGGTCCCAGGCGTGCTGTCGCTCGCGCTACCCAAGTTCGCTGTCGTCAATCTACTCATCAAGATCCTCTTCCCATCACCTCCGCACGAGCGGTTGCTTTGGAGCCTCCCAATCGCAAACATTGTCCTCATGCTCGGCGCCTTCGGCGTCCACTACTCAGAGTGCGACCCGCCATCGGCTCGATGGACCTTATATGCCCCTGCCAAGTGCCGTAGCTCGACTGGTACAATCGTCTATTCCGTTGTTGTGGGGTGTAAGTGGGCCCTTATTCTCGGGAGCAGAAGGAGAGGTGTCCGATATACTAATGTAATGGGTGGACAAACGGCAGCATTTTCGGCTGTGGTCGACTTCTACCTCGCTATATACCCAGCCATAGTGTTATGGTCCCTACACATGCATCTGAAAAAGAAGCTGGCCCTCAGCGTAGCCCTTGGCTTCGGTGCTTGGTTTGTATCCTGCCGCGAGCTACTCCCCGTCAAGTCACGACACGGACTGATATCTGCGCTAAGTGCTGGCTGTGCTGCCGTACGCAAGGTCATAGAAGTTCCAAGTATGGGAGACGGTACAGATTATACTTGTGAGCTCGCACCCTCCGCTTAACAGCACAACATTGACACCCTTACTGACGACGTTCTGGGTGACCAGATGATTCAGGGAGCCTCGTGATCTGGATAACGTAGGTAGTCTTCCTGATATAATCTAGCATATTGCCATTGACCTATTCCCATTATTCGCAGTATCGAGACAAACAGTGTCATAATCGCCGCCTGCATCCCTATGCTCCTGCCGTTCTTTGAACTATTATTTGGGAAGAAATTCTTATCCGCGCCCGTTCCATCGTCCTTAAATCGAATAAGTGACGCGAGACCTGGAAGCAGGACGAGAAATATCACGGCAACCAACAAGTCAGTCGAGATAGAGAAGCGGAGAACAAGCGATGAGGTGGAAGAACGCATGGGGTTTGTCCTGCTCCTTGAGGAACCGAGCCACGACGAGGAACGCGGCCAGAACCAGACGGCGGACAATATTCGTCAACGCAAGCCACAGCTTACATAGCATGCTATTATTCAAACTAGAATAGCATCGCACAATAAGCAAGTTATTATATTACGCAGTCAAAGTGCACGTCAGATCATGTATAGTTGCGATAGCCATACAGTATCTTTATTTAAAACAATGTCTGAAGCCCTACTTACTGTACAAAGGACCATCAAAATCCCGTCCGGTTGTCTACCTTTCGTCCGTGCCAACTCTGAGCCCCTCCGACGTTTTCCCGAATAATCACCCCTAAATTCTACACTTTCCGTTCGTCCGTGCACATCGATATGGTAACCAGGTTCAACAAAAACAACCTGTTGTTTATAAATTTTTTACCCGTGCACATTCATGCTTCTCCTTTCCCACTTTCATCCCGTTCCTTCTACCTTCCTTCACCCTATTGTATAAAGGTTAAACTAAATCCTGCCGCATTGTTTAATTTTTGTCTGTGCTAATCTAGACAACCCTAAGACTCTCTAATGTTTTCCTAAACCATTACCTCGAAGTTTTATACTTTCTGTCTGTGCATATTAATATAGTAACCAGGCTTAATAAAAACAACCTGTTATTTATTTACTTTTTATGCATGCGGGCTTATGCTTCTGATCTCCTACTCTTGTTCCATTCCTACTACCTTCTACCCTTTCGCCTTCTACTCCCAGTCCAAAGATACCGTATGATTGAAGAACATAATATAGAAGCAGTAGCAGTACATAACAGTACAGCAAGGGCTAATGTCATGGAATCGTCTGTGGCGCGACTCCTTAAATCATATGGATGATGCTCGGAAACCCAACCTACACAAGTATTCAATACAGAAACGGGGCCTGTTCCCGGTTTTCATCTAATTACATGTCTTCATTCTAGCAAGGTATATACTACATCAGAACGCGGACCGTTCCTGATTTTTGACTCTTAAGAGTGATCTGAAAACGGTGCCCGTTTCTCCTTTACGTGGTGCGTGCCAACTATGTTAATTCCATTGAAAATCAAAATACGGTGTACCCTATAACTACAAATCCATATCATTTTTTCCGATAGACCTTATTATTATCTCTTTCTTCTATAGAGCACAATCCAGATCTTGCAGGATTTGACATGATAATAACTGGCAACTGGGATCTATTGATTTGCAGCATGGCTCGATCGCCGATGAACAGCATTAAGAGCCAGTTGACAAAGTTACCCTACTCATACGGCTTCATAAGCAGGTTGCCCTCAACGTGATCCGCACAGTTGGGAATTCGGGTCGTATGACACCACGGCTTTAACTGTTCCTCCTTGCGAATCGTAGCAGCAAAACATTTCAGCCAACCTTCGCGAGGAAATGCCCGATTGATCTCTTCTCGCGTCTTCTTATGGATAATGAGACCAAANAGTCTCGCAGACAGCCTCAGCTTGATCTTTGGTGGAACCATAGCTGTTTAAGAGATCAAGGGCTTGAATACCACCCTGGAACTCAAACGAGAGGCGAGTGGAAGTGATGTTCTCTTCTGTTGTGCCGATGTCATGCAACAGACAGGCTAGTGCTAGCGTCGAAAGTGAGAGAGTATTCGCGTGTTCGAGAAACTGCTGTCTCAGAATGACCGATGCTATGCGGAAAAAAATCAGTCATGCATGATTCGTGTCGAAGCAAAGCATCACCCACCCCAGTAGTAGACCCTCATTGAATGATGATAAGTCTGTTTCAAAAGATGGACTTTGGCATATTGCTGAGTTTTACTGACGATAGGATCATTCGATGGAAACTCGATGCTATTGACATCGACGTAGTCGGGTTCATTGGTGTAAGGTCCATTCTGAAAGATTTTACCCGCGTCGACCGGGACAGCCGTCCATCCATTTTGGGCGAGTTCCTTGGTGCTCATGGNATTGGTGTAAGGTCCATTCTGAAAGATTTTACCCGCGTCGACCGGGACAGCCGTCCATCCATTTTGGGCGAGTTCCTTGGTGCTCATGGTGGATTGAAATGTTGGGCCCAATGATTGGTCAATTTTTAATTTCCAGCGAAGATCCAAGGCTCAGGAATGACCAGTACTGCAATTTATACCCCAATAATTGATGACAAATGGCGAATACACTGCACTCGACGAAAGCCACAAAAAATGTGATTTCCAAGCATTCAAGGGACTTTTGTGATTGTAGCTTCCAACCTCAGGCCGTCATAGTTGAAGTTTTGAGCTTAGATGAGTAATGTTCTTGCAGTACCCTTGTTGCTACTAGCGCTCGCTTGTTTGCTGGTCAATGGGGAGTGAGATATGACTGGCTGGCTTACTGAGGACCCATCCTGCTATTCCCGCATATCCGAATACCCGGATCCCCGGTTACCCCCTTCCCTGATCCGGAGCTACGCAAGAGCTCCCCAAGTCGGTCAATTAATCAAGCTACATCAAGCTACATAGAACATGCGAATCGGGCTCCCCCCAGTCTTGCGTTCGTGGAGACTAAGGTGGTACGCAGGTCGGTAGTCGACCGGGGCGTTTTACTGAAAGGCTTGTCCCAGATTTTCGGATTCATGTGGAAGCCGGCGCGATAACAAAGCCCCTCGGAGCGCAAGACCAGGATCATATTGCGGAAGTGCTCCATTGTCTCGAGACTGAATAGCTTTGCAAGATAAACTTCGCCGTCGTCATAAATAGTATGGGGCTAAAACATTAGGGTTCAATTGTGCAATCTGCTTTTTCCCAGATGGACTAGTATTGCGAGTAGCATGCATGAACCAATAGAAACTCCTATAATCCTTTAAGGAGACATAGTACGAAGACTTTCCTGCTTCAACAGATCATAGCGACCCTCTTCAAGCAGCCTTTGGGTCGTGATACGTTCAGGATAGTTTCTCATAAACATATCAGTAAAGTGCTTGCCATAGTGCACTCCTTCTTTAGGTTCCTGGCCAGCGTTGTACCCTGGGAGGGGTTTGATAACAGCCTGGAAGCTCGGTTCGTGGAAGTAAGCAAAGGCGAACCTCTCCCGGATGTTGAGTCCAACTTTGTGGGGCGTGGATGGAAGGAACGAATTGGTGAGATACTGCATCATATCACCTGCAAGAGACCAACGAATTAGCATCGCATGATATCTTGCTTATGAAGTTGACTTACCTGGAAAGACGGTAAACACATTCTCTGCGGGAGGCACAAACAACCATCCCTCATCGTCTTCTTTGAAGCCCGCTGCACTCTTCTCCCAGTTGGAAAAGTTGTCGCCCTGTTGCGGAGGGCGAACAAGCAAAGCTTCGTGTTGTTAGCAAGATTCCACCAGTAGATAAAGTGTTGTTGTTCTCCAGTTACTCACCTCCCACATCGTCAGCCGCTGCAAGGACTAGAAGTCCGTAATCAGTGTGAGAGCCAATTCCACGACCCTCCTTACCCTTTCCATTGGTCTTGTTGATGGCCGGAAAGCTGTAGAACTTGCGTCAGAGGGTGATGGAGCCAAGATGCATGACAGTCATTCAGGACTTACCGAAGAATTCTCATGTGATGCCAGCCATCTTTAGTGTAATCGGTAAGAGACCCCTCGGGCACACCGAGGCCCAGCTCAGTGAGTTTGAGAAGAATCTCGCCACTTTCACCAAGGCTATTCATGTAGCGCTCCATGGGGTTCTTCATCTCGTAGTCCGGCCAAGGGCAGCGTCCGTGGCAAGGCCACTTTGCAACCACCCTAGGCTCATCAAGTTCGAGATCCTCAGTGACAGTGAAGATCTCACTGTAGTCGGCAATACCATCAGTCATCTCTTCACCACTGGCAATGTATCCAGAGTAAGTCTGACTGTCAATACAGGCAGCCTTCTGCGCATGCGGCTTGCTGAAAAAGCGCTTGCTGGCAAGGTTAGCAGCCTTGTACAAGCCCTCCTGCTCTGGCTTCATGGCAATCTGCAAGATCCCATCTTTCCTCCAGGCATCGACAATGGCTTTTCCAAGCTTCTTATCTTCTTCACTGCCGGAGACTTCCTCAGGCAAGATAAAGGTCTGGAGTTTTCCAGTTGTGGCAAGATGCCCAGGAGGAACATCAGAGGCCTTTTCAAGGCCCTGAGGATGAGGCTGAGTAGCTGCGGTAGCCATGCTGCGGGCCGCGGTAGGAACGAAGGCGGTAGAAGGCAAAGAAATGGCTTTCATGGCAGCTGGGGAAGCGTTCAGAAGGCTCATGATGATTGGAGGCAGTTGATACACAAGGCTGGTGGTGTTTGTAAAATTCTGTAAGTTGTTTGGAGTGGTGATGTTTTGGCCTCAAAAGCTTGGGCCGTGCTGGGGGGTTTTATACTTGATCAGAGAATGTTGTTCTGCAGTCGCTATTATCTCAATTCATCCGGATACCATCGGTCTTTGGGCACTGAGGCACCTTACCGTTTGCGTAAGTTTTCTTTCGAGTGTTGATATGCAATGACACCCTTCAGCGCATACGCTGAGCCGTTGCTCTTGTCTCACAAACCTTGATGAGCTGAAATCTGGTGACATTAACACACCATCTTTCTTTGACAGACGCTTTAGATGGCTTACTCTCTTCCGTCGATTCTACCTTTAACCCAACTTGGGACCAGGGGTCTTATTTTACCCTCTTCGAACATCAGCATGTGGAAATGATAGCCTATAGAATGTTGACGCCTTTAGCGGAAATGCTGGAATCGCTTATGGGCGGTTTAATGTATTCCAGGGCTGGCGCAAGATGTATACGGATCTATGGACAAGCTCACATTTTTCTACCAGTCCATTCGTCGATAACGTCGACTTATCCTGCGGTGTAGACTTTCTTCGGGGAACTTGGGACAAGGAACGCAAGGCACTTGCAATAATTATACCTTCGTGGGACGACACGACCAGAGAGTACGTGCGCAGTGTTCTCTACATTGACTTATTTAAAGCTAATTAAAATGATTTAGACTTCAACCCCGATTCTCTGGATTTGAGGGCGTAGCGAGCTCTGCGAGATTTATAGCATAGATGATAGGGTGGACGCGATTGAGCTTAGTCTGCAAATGTCTGGAGATGAGTATGACCTTCTCATATTGCAAGATAAAGGTGTTGCATAATATTATTATATACATATTCTTGAGCCGTTGGTAGCAGGCGTCTTGGTCGCCTGCGGATACACCAAAAGAGGATATGCTGTTCCCAACACATATTATGCCTTCCACTTTATGACCCTCCTTTTCTATAAGCGGAAGGCCATCAGGGAGTGCGACATGTGTCATGATCCTCTTGGGGCAGGCAGCATTCCACTTTCACTTCAGATGCTGCATTTAGCATCCTAACTTGTCGAAAAAGCTCACCTACTGCTCGCCAACTGTATTGTTGACCCTGAAATTACAGGATTACGCACAACATGAAGCTCTTTTAGATAGTAGGAAAAATAGGAACAACCATGACCAGTTTGTTTTCGCCTGTTAGGCCACAATTTTCCCCTTTCCTGATTTCGTCCGTGGACGATGCAGGATCTGCAAGCCACACATGGTAGTGCTCAAATGGTGTGGTTTATTTCTCTCAAACCCAAGCACCTGCAAGTTGTGGTCAGTCAAAAGTCCTATTCACTCAGCATGCTGGCTGCATTTGGCGCAGTGGCGTGATTGTGCAACCCTCGGATCGTGACTGGTCAGTCAGCCAGCGGGGGATGGGGATGGGGGACGGCAGACTCCTTGCAGGGCATGAGCCTGCCACTCTATGAAATATGGTTAATATTTGGTAAGGACAAAGGCTTTTTGTCGCCCCGGTTCCACATTTCAGGTCCACTCACATACATCTTATTTGGCCAAGCCCTTTCCCCTAACCCGCATGAAGGATGACACACGGTACAAAGGTACTAGATCACCCACGTCACCCATTCTAGCATGGAGAAGAGGTGTACAAGTTTGTGCGATAGGGTTAGTCTGTCTAGTGATGAAAGGACAGACTTCGGCTTCGAGCTTCAATCACGAGTACGAAGCCTGCCCGTATCCTCTTTCCCAGCTCGGAGCGGTGATGCTGGATAAGTTGTTATCATACGATGATACCACAACCAATTTTTCGTTGGTTATCCTTCCTCGGGAGCTCCTTGGTTCTCCACGTGTTTCACGCGATTGGTTCGGAACTCTCCGCAAGTGATGAGCCTANGGTTATCCTTCCTCGGGAGCTCCTTGGTTCTCCACGTGTTTCACGCGATTGGTTCGGAACTCTCCGCAAGTGATGAGCCTAGCCATATATGAATGTTTGTGTAACAACAATTCCTTGGAACGGGGAGATTTTAGACCCTGGAGTTTCGGTAAGTACCGATAAGTCAAGTACCCGAAAACGTCACACACACCCAACTGAGACCTACTCGGCAGGGATTGGTCAGAACCTCTGCTGGTGAAGCCTGGAATTTACCCACCTTGGTCAACCGTGCCAACTTTGATAGGAAAGTACCCGGCATCCGCAACTTGAGGCTTGTGCAGGGGGGTTCAAATATGTACTGTGTTAGGAGAGGATAACCAGATGTCATGATCTTTGAACCGCGTTTCGACAGAACTTGAAAATGTATATCCCTCATGTCTGATCAGACACAGGCCACGATACGAAATGATCGACGGAATGTCTTGATTCCAGGTCGACATGTGATATAATAGCTTATCATCTTGGCTCGGAAGACGCAGGGAGCGTTCTCATCTCCGATGGGAGGTCATAAGAAGAGTACTAACTACACTGCGTAAACAAGTGCATACAGTACAGGTACCCTAAATAGCCTCTTACATTGCGGTAGCCTATGTATCTATTCTTCTACTAACGCTAGAGTTTTCGGCTTTCTACAAATAATATCTTTGTATACATAAAGCTTGTGATAACGATTCTGAAACCAATAACAGTTTAGCGTCACAAGGAGGGACAAATAGCGCTGTGACTGAACTCCGCCTCAAGTGCCTTTTCTTTTCCAGTGCCTGTCCTTGATTATCAGTTGATCCTCGGGCTAGAGGCCATGCTGGCCATCGTGCGAGGATTCGGTCCTATACATGGGATGGAGGGTCGGAAACTCATGTTGTCTCAAAGCTGGTAAGATGTCTCAGACAGCAGGCCGTTACGATCTCGTCGTACATCCTGCAAACAAGCCCACGTCGGAGGGTCGCCGAGGAGCATGGCAGCCATCTGTGATACGCTTCGCATGTAAGAACTATACATCCAAATCATATGGCAGAAACCCTGACGCTCTAGGTCGAGTGACTTAGTGGTCTTCTTGTGCAGAAGTGTAGTCAAACTCCAGATGATTCGGTTAACCACAATGGGTAGTATTGCGTAGTTGGAGAGACATTCCTGCGCACCCATGCTGGAAAAGTCATACTTCAAGCCGATGGGAGCATTAGCTCCGGCAGTTCTAAGATGAGGTCTGATGCAAACCCTAAGATCTATTAAGAGGCGATTTGAATCAAATCGTCTAACAAATTGGCTGATCCCGCTTGCGTTTTGGAGCCTAGTGCTCCATACCAAAATAAATTCTACGTAGATTTCATTTGTTTTATGTCAAACAACCCAGGGTAGAATTGATTTTTACAGGGGAGTAGGATTTAATTTCTAGACCCACCTAACAGGCTTGAATTTCGCATACATGTTTCGCAAACGTTCACTTCCATCGTTGTCAGCTTGATCCAGCTCCATGCAGCAAAGCAGACTCAAACAATATCCCCTATCCCGACAGTGGATTTCGCCCAAGTTGATTGGTGCTTACTGAAGTCAGACGTTCCATCCCCAAGACGCAGTCAGCACAGCCACGGAGGTCTACTCTACCAACAATCTCCAGATATTTCAGCTTCAGCATCTTGTCTGCTGACATTTGAGATCTGACTTCCCAGTGAAGTCTAAGTCTTTCCAAGAGCCAGAGAATAATTTTGTTGCACAGGGAATTCCCCAGATCAGTGACTGTGGTTCTCAACAGCGATGCAGACAAACAAAATTAATTCTGTATTCTCAAATAATTAGCTTGAATTGATATATTATGTGGAGAAAAGTGAGACTTCTGAGGTATTTAATCTTACTGATTGTTACCCTAGACTGAAGAGGCTGCCTACTCGTCTATCTTATCAGCTGTCTTATCTACCAAAGGAAGAGACCTGTTAGTCAGCAGAATTTCCTCGCCCTGCACAGCCATAGGTACGGACTCTACCCTGTTCAATTCAGCTTGAAAGGTCATCAGTTCAATCCCCCATAAAAGAACGTATGAAATTTGAAATGGCCGCATCGCTGGCTCTCAGTGCTTGCTATGCGGGCCAATCGTCGTCGCATTAGTCGACGTTCAATTTTCGCTAACAACGTGCAAGAACCGCGTGCCATGCTTCATAAATCAGTTCTGATTAAAAGTGATGGGGATTGTCGGTTGATCTCGCCTCGCGATGGGCGCTCCCTGAGCCTGTTACCAATCAAAACTTCAAGTCAAACCCTGTCAAAATTGAGAAATCACTCCCGTGACCGGATTATCCCTTTGCCGAACACCATCTATCATTTCGACTCCACCCAACCCAGCCCAGCCCAGCTCTCACGCCTTTCCTCCCTACATGTTCCTACATCATCGCCGCCATTCCGCAAATGATCTCCCCTTCATCTCAACATCCTGCTTCCCATGAGAAGCCCGTTCATCGCGCTACACCCACATAAAACTCGACTTATGCCCACGTGAACGAGTCTCTCCTTCCGTGGAATAACCGGGGTGTGTAGAAGGCGCCTGCTCGGATTCACAGTTCACCTGGACTCCGGGACAACCTTACAGTTCACGTGAAGGTCACGGGTCACCTGGCAGCGTGGCCGGCTTCTTTTGAATCTGCGGCGTGCGTTGAGGTGTTGGTTGAGACTTTGTGGGTAAGTCCATCCTTTTATAATGCTAATTTATGCGTATCCCAGAATTTGGCAGGTCATCGTAGCCTGGTCTTCTGTGTCTGCCGGCGTCAGTTCTGGCCGAAGCTGACCAGAAGATCATCGACGCGACACGTCAATGACACCCATGTGGATACAAACCAGTTTCAACTGCCGGGGTGGTTTACCAAACTAACAAAGGTGGCTAAGTCCAGTACATTATTTACATGTTCCAGGCGGATAGCCACTACGAGTGATTCAGTACGAGGGTTGGGAGTGTAAGGTGTATCCGGATAAGACGGAGAAGTACTAACGCGGAGCTTGGCTTCTAGATATTTATTATTACTAATCTATTTGGCATACCTCATATCAGGTTGATCGAGCATTTCCGGTATTGCGCCGAGGTAGTCCACCTCGATATACCTTACCTTAATGGCCTCCTTACCATATATAGTGCAAACGTTTCTGAAGCTGGTACGGCTGAAGGGAAGGACCGAGGTGGGCATGCTAGTTTGGATATTTCCAGCGCTATGGTCGCCTAGTGATGAGGGAGTCGAGATGGGGGAGGGCATGGGGATAGCGTAGGAGATGGTGCTCGCCAAGGATTCGCAGTTGTTAGACAATGGGATGTATTGTTGGTTATAGTCGTGGTGGCTGCCGTAGTCCCCCGAGAATGATGCTCTGTGAGTGCTAGGAATGGCATCGCTACCAGTTCTGAGGTTGCCATCGTAAACTGTTGCTGTTATTGTTGATGATGAGAACTTGTCAGGAAATAAAAGTTGTCCTGCAGTTGTGCCTGGTTCATAGGAAGATAACGAGGCCCTTGGCGCGTCCATGACCTCTTTGAGTCGAATCAATTCTATCTCTATAGTCGTATTACGGCGTAATAAATCTTGGATGGTCTGATCACGGCTTTGGTTGCTCTTGAGCTCCGCTAGCTCGCGTTCTAGTCGCTCTATATGCTCTTGTGCGGATGTGTATCGCCCTCTGGGCCTCTCGATCGTTGGCTCTCTTGCGAGCGAGCTGTTCAGGAGTAAGGGAAGAAACCCTTCTGGTTGCTAACCAATGCTATATTAGTATGATAATAATAAACTATCCTGCTTCCCTTCGCTTGATTTCTGTAAATACAATCTATCGGAGATCCATAGCATCAGGCTGAAAAACAAATAAACAGAAGATGAAACTTACTCTTTCGCTTGGGTTTTGTGGGCTCTTTTGCTAATGATTGTATCATATTCATTATGTATGAAGAGGCAGAAAGTCGACAAGTGATATCCCCATGTTCTTAGCCGATCTGTCGCAATTTTGGCTAACTGGGGTTAAGACTAGCTTCAACGAGATCTGCACTCTAAAAAATTGATGTCTCAAGTCGAGAACCGAGAATGCACATCAGACCCGTAGAAATGGCGACGGGCATGTCACATTTTGTCTAGCTAACGCGTCGTTACAAACCAGGATGCCTGTGGACAATGGCATGAGGCAGATGGGCACCAATTTTCGTAGTCTCGGCGTAACTCGGAAATAACGAATCAGACTACTCCTGTGACAGGCTCCGCGTATGAAGCATGGGCCATACCTATTCAAAAATAGGAGCTTGTAGACTACAAGGGTCGGAAATATATGAATATTGTTCCGTACTTTACAACTAAAGAGGGAAAGGGTCCCCGTTTCGGGTTATTCTGATGTGTTGCTAAGGTCTCATACAACTCAGTGGCCCAATCTTTATGCGTCAAGTTTCTCCACCAGCTCACTTTGGATGTTGCACATAAACAACCGTGTTTGGACTAGAGCAATGCCGTCTGGACACGGAGAACCACATCCTAGCAAATAACTAGTTCCATTTAACCTATATTGACGCTGCTCACTCCCTACACTAAGCCAGCCCCAGGCTCTCCAGACTTACCCCACACCTCCACCAACTGGCGGGTACGCTACACAGCCAAATGACTTACATTGTTCTTGCTTTTGGAAACCGTTTTCACCAGTAACCAGGGACACGATATGGGAACCAGCCAATCGGAGCGAACCATTCGCTTGACACCCATAGCGCTGCCTCGAGCTGTCAGGAAATCATGGTTAACATTGAAGAAGGAAAGCTCACTATCGCAGCGGCTAACCCAAGGACGCCGCCGGCCATAGAAATTGAGCACTGTGGAACCAACGCGTAGGCGGGCTCGCAGGTAGGGCCTTGTAAGGGCCAAGTGAGCATGCGTCTCATTTTTGGATATCCCGTTTATCGCAACTTTTCAGCGTTGTTGAAAGCGGCGGCACTACGTAGTAGGAGAGTCAAGTAGTTAATCGTATAGGCGCAAGACTTGCAGATATTACCTCGGTAGATGAATAAGTACAGCTAAGGAGTGCCTGGTTATTTCTATCTTGATCCGTAATAAAGAGTTAGCCTGATAAAGTTTAAAAACTTATCCCTAACATTGAGATTTACAATTAATACTACGTTATTGCTTAGTAATATCTATAGAGAAAGATGTTCGGTTACTATATGTCCCCGTAATCCTTCAGAAGCCCAAAGCATCAAGTGAGAAGAGGAAAAGCAAGATAATGCTTGTTGACAGCCTTAACCGAAAATTACCACCGACTAAAATACAGGCTTGTACTCTGGAAATATCAACACGACAAGCGACGGTTTGCGTCTCATCAGATGAGCTACTCCACTCTTTTACGCGAGGAGTCTTCAAGATGGCGGAGTTGGGCTCCGGCGCACTTGATAGGTACAGAACGTATCTTCAACGCTATGATAGGTCCGCGGCACATCGGGGATTCGGGCTCCTGGGTCACTAGGGTCCTCCACTTTTCCTCCACTAGTACGCTGACAAGTGACAAGTGACGTACTCCGTTAGCTCTGCTGGCGATGTTCGTCCTGGTGTCCCCTCAATCTCACATCCTTTCCGTTCTCGTACGTTCCTTAGGGCACTGGTTACCATACACCGACTCATCGTCACGACCATTTTTAGGATTGATTGCTGCTATACAACTATCAGAGTTCAACCACAGGTATATCAACCTTTTTACTGTCTACTGCAACAGCTTCAGCGGCTTCTGGGCCGGACTATTGACTTGGCAAGTTGTAGGGAAGCATCCAGTAAGACACTATTTTCCAATTTCTATTTGAGTTCATCGGCTGCTAAATAAGCCAGGTTGTTGAGAACGTATCGCCGCCAACATATCTCTTGCTGGATCACCTCCCGGCGACTACACCAAAAGTGACTCACTTTTCAGCAGCCAAGCCTTCACACAGAAGAGCAGATTCACCTTGCAATCTCCTGGCCGCATAGTTCCAGACATTTCGTCAGACCAACGAACCATACAAGACTCAACTATTACAACCCCTACATGAAGCAAACTTTTATAATCTGGAAATTATATGCAACTCGCTGTCGCCGGTTATAGCTTTATTTCGTTTTGGTAAGCATATCAATGGCTGTTGGGGCTTTCCCCCATAGCTGTCATGGCACATTCGACTCGCCACTGCATATGCAATGATCCCATTTGCGATGTCTTTGCGACAGCTCGATTCCTATCCTTATGCGTTTCATTTATAAGAGGATTTTTTCGATGTTGCTAACCCCACCTTATTGCTCTACAGGACACTCGACTGTTGCTAGACGTCTCCCAACCGATTACACGGTCGTCGCACCGTCAAAGTCTTCCTATCATGTAGCCCATACTTGCAATTCTTGATATCGACAATTGAGCAGTCCTATTAGGGTCTTGCTCCACGTTTCATTGCTTACGGGGGCCAAGATGCCCTTAAATCAAAGCAACCCAAAGGGAACCCCACCACAACCAACCGATTGTTTTCTCCATCTCGATTCCTTCCACGGCAGTCGTGAGACGGTCTTAAGCGACTCACCAGAGTGGCATAATGACTCAAGCCTCAACGCAACCACCAACAACAATCCCGCAGATGGTATGCACTACCTATAGCGAACTTGTAGTAATTCAGAAGAGGCTAATGCGAACCTGTAGATAATCTCTCCTTCTCCCGAGAAGAATCTGATTTATTGGATACAGAGAAGCTACACTTGCACACTCGGCATCAGGTTGACCCTCCTGGACCTATCACAGCGCACAGCAGTCGCTCTGATGACTACCGCAGCGTCATCGACGACCTAACGCTCGAGATTCAACAACTAAAGAAGGAGCTCAAGCGCTATAAGCAACCAGGTCCGGCCCTGCTCCATAAAGACAAGCTGTTTGAGATCAAGGTTTATGGGCTGCCCCAAAAGAAAAAGAGAGAGCTCGAAACCATACTGAGAGACCTTGCCGCNAAGCTGTTTGAGATCAAGGTTTATGGGCTGCCCCAAAAGAAAAAGAGAGAGCTCGAAACCATACTGAGAGACCTTGCCGCGGATCACGATGGGTCTCCAAAGGGGTCATCATCGCAAAAAAGGAAAAGGTTATCCACCCACAATAGCGATCACATATATTCCAAATCTAGAGTTCAGCGCAGCCCTGCTCTCTCCTCTACAGGTTTCAGCCTCCGGCCGGCTGACTCCGCCTACGCCTCCATGTCAGCCGGTGGCGAGTCTTCGAGAACGCCGTTTTACCTCCCCATCCTGCCTTCAACCAAATCATCAAAGGGCAAGGTCGAGGACTATCTACGAGATGTTCCTGACGGGCTATACCCGCAGCATGTAATCATGACAGACAAGGAGCGGAAGAGTCTTGTTGTTCGTCGCCTTGAACAGTTCTTCACAGGCAGAAGTAACNTGTAATCATGACAGACAAGGAGCGGAAGAGTCTTGTTGTTCGTCGCCTTGAACAGTTCTTCACAGGCAGAAGTAACAGTGCCGATGTCTTAAAATTGTCGCCTCTGCGCCCGGGTGGCAGCTTCATCATGGCACGCGTTGTAGCGGATACACAGGTGGCGGGCTCATCATCTGCCTACCAACCAACAACTCATGAAACTGAGCCTATCCGGGAAGCCAGATTCCTCCCTCTAGAACAACAATCTCGCGCTTGGGAATATCAGTGCCATTTAAGTGACCATGGATCGGCCTCTAATCCCGAAAAGGACAACATAGAGGCAGAAGGCAATGGTAAAGGCTTGGTCTCGTCTACCAAGCCGTTTCCCCCATTCCAGCTTCTTCCAAAACAGCAAGCAACGCGACCTTGTGATCTGGACCCTGATCGTGCTCAGATTCCGTCTGAGAATATGAACTATATCCGACATTTGGACCTACTGTCTCCCGACATACTGCCTGGACAGCAGAGTATCCAGGACATCCACCTAGACCCTGAAGGCTGGGTGTCTCTGAACCTGCTATACAATTTGGCCCAGCTCCACTTGATCAACGTGACTCCTGACTTCGTTCGCTCCGCTGTATTAGAAATCAGCACCAAGTTTCAACTATCTACTGACGGACATAAAATCCGATGGCGAGGCGGATCTAAGGATACCAAGTTCAGTAGCCACATCGCTATCCACGATTCGCCAAAAAGTCCTCCGGTCAATAATATCGATGGTTTGGAAAAGACATGTGAGCATCAGAACACAAGCCCGTTCATTAACAATGAATCCCAATTCGGAGGCTTAAATAAGAATGTGTCTGCATTTGACCCGCGATTTTACGCTCGAGTTGAAAGTTTTCGTTACAAGCCACTGTTTGTTCGGGAGGGATCATCAGATGCGAACACTTCACAGGATGCGTCGGTTTACTCGCCTATAGCTGTGGACGACGATAATCCTGGCGAGTCGGACTTAGGCTTGAATTACTCTGGAGGGTCGGCTGGCAAATTGCAACGCCGCGAAGGTGCTATCACATACTACAGCAGCGTACCGTTCTGCACTGATTTGTCGGGTGATCCAGTTGATGTATTACCAACCGTTCACATGCCCTGGAGCGGCCAAAAAGGAGAGGATCCTCAGCAATCATCAGACTTCATTAGGTCTCTCCGACGAACAACATCAGAGTCCTCCATCAGCTATAGGCCATTAACAGATCGAGACCAGGGCCTTCGTCAGCTGACTTCAGCCATGTATGAGAGTGATGACAAAGATCAGGGTTCGATAAACAATGACTGTGAACCAGCCAGCGACATCGAGCTGAATTTGATTTGGAACGACGATCAGCAGCAGTACGTGTCGCAACAGCAGCCTTTAGAACCCTGCGGACTTGGCGGCGTTCTCCCCGATGATCATTTCATCGTAGTTGTCGATACAAAGCGGACCAAACAAGATATCCTCCCACAGGCCTCTAAGCCTCAGACTAGGAGACCCAACGAAGGCATAGAAGGGACGATTGATCAAAGGGCGGCGACGTTAACCTCATATCCTATCCCTGGCGGCTCAGAAACAAAGGTAACCGAGAAATCACCATTTATCGAGATTGAGTATCTGTCGGGGCATATCAAGAGATTAACGCCAGTCCCACTGCCAGCACCTGTCATGTTCTTTCCGCCGGTTAGCGTTGATAATTCCACGTCTGGCGAATATGACGAGCTGTCTACAGATAGAGATAACACCGGATCGTCAGAAGAGGATATGAGCTAACGATGTTAGCTTATTCCAAGAGCTAAAGTACGGTCTGTTAAATTGAGGCATTTAGATTTTACAGTGAGGTGCACCTTCAGCGTCAGTGAGCTATCAATCTAAATTTACTGAAAGCAGCCAAAAGCAGTTTGACTGTGGCCATTACACAATGCATGATTAGTAGGGTCACCGCCCCCTGCCCAAGTTCAGGTTCTAGATGAGAGGATCGAGCAGTTGTACAAGGCAAAAGCCAGTTGTGAAATTGGGAAGTCGGATGCAAGGCATTTCCTGACAACCAAGTTCTACTGACCTTAGAGTGTGGCTATGTACGATTTAGTTTATATCGTCGAAAAGATATCGATGTCGACCGAACAAATCTCAATGCTAGCTGAGCGGAGTATGTAACGGAGCCAAGGCAATGGGGAGATTGAGAGGGCATACATTTACATTCTTTACGTGTGGGCACAAGCATTGAAAGAGGGCGCTGCGTTAAAACTCCTGTAGAAGAGTGCATCAAGTAGGGTCCAGGGATGCGAAATTTGCACTCAGGCTAATATAGAGATCGAGCTGATGAGTTTACCAACCACTACCTCCGGCTCGTGCAGGCCCTGGAAACTCATTTCATTCCTCGCTTCGTCTGGTTGACGCCTCGTTCTGGTTCCGGAATGTCTATACCCTCGCTCTTAGAGCAAAGAACCCAACGAGGAAGCGGGACTGGGGCCGGGCATGCGTTCTGGGCTTACCCGGCAGACGACGCGAAGTGGACCGACCGAAGAACAGATTGACCGACTGACCGAAACCCGAAGGAGTAGCGGTAGCGGAAACGACAGCGGACGTAGCGAAATGGAAGGGCAATGTTGCAGAAGGCGCTGGATTTCCTGGTAGAGTCTCGCAGAGAGACCATACGGTTGCAGGAAGCGCTGAAGGAACAGATGGAGATGACAAGGGAACTCACAGAAGTCGTTGCAAAACAGGAACTGACAGTGCACGAGATGGGCAAGCAGATGGTCAAGGTTAAGAAAAACATGGCTGAGAAACTACAACGAGTCCGTGAGCAGATTGAGACCATCGTGTCATATGCAGCGGAAGAACCCCAACGGTCGTACCCTGGCGTCATACGACTGTCACGCACTTAACCGACAGCCTTTCAAGAACCGTGCCCGCTCTTACGACCGCCGCAGACGTACTCTACTGCACGATCAACGGTTCGAGAATAGAAGATGAGGCTACGGCCTCGGCTGGGACGATCCGAGTGACAGTAGAGAATGAAGTCCGCCTCGAGCTAGATAATCCGACGTGGCGATGCCATGCGGTGACGAGGATCCAAAGAATACCCATCGTGTTAGGATCACCTGTCGGAACGAGAGCGACCACGAGGTGGTGAAACGCGTAACGGAAGCGAAATTAGCGCTAGGTGCCCACATCCTGCGAGATGACCTGTACCCCATCAGAGTCGATAACGTTAGTCGTATCGCGGTATTGGACGAGAGAAATGAAGTTCGAGCAGAGGCAACTCAGACCTTAGGTCGAGAGAACGATACCGAAGTCGCGAAAATAGCATGGCTCAGCAGGAGAGACGTCCCCGAAGCGCACGGCTCGATGGTCGTATACCTTAAGAAACGTTCTGAAGCCAGGCGATTCATCAGCGAAGGGTTTTTCGTGGCTGGAGAGGAATTCGGTACCACAAAAGTGTTTGAGCGTCGTGACCGACCAAAACAGTGCTACAATTCCCAGCAGATCACGAACCATAAAGCCTACCAGTGCGACCGACCGCAAGTTTGCCGCAGGTGTGCGCGAGAGGGTCATCACCATAGCAGATGCGCAGAAACGATCCTGAGATGCTTCCCGCGTGGGGGTCCTCATGGGACGTTCAGCAGAAACTGTCAGAAGCTCTATCCATCACATCATGAATAGCGTATGTCGACTGTTGCAACTGAACGTGGGGAAGCAAGGGCCGGTACATGAGAGCTTAATAAACGACAAAGACATTCAAGATGCAACCGTGCTGGCCATCCAAGAACCCCACGCGCGAAGGGTCCAGGGGAAACTATTGACCACGCNAATAAACGACAAAGACATTCAAGATGCAACCGTGCTGGCCATCCAAGAACCCCACGCGCGAAGGGTCCAGGGGAAACTATTGACCACGCTGATGGGGCATCACAGATGGGTCAAAATGGTACCGACGGCCGAGAGAGAAGGTAGATGGGTGATATGGAGTATGCTTTGGGTGATCAGAGAGGTAGAAGCGGAGCAAGTGCCAATAGAGTCCCTAGATGTGACGGCAGCGGTCATCCGACTGCCAGGTCGTCTGGTTTTCACGGCGTCTGTATACGTGCCGGGGGGAGATGCCTAAGCTCTACAGGACACGTGCGGTAAGCTTGGCAGGGCCATCACGGAGGTGAGGCGGAGGTCAGGAAGAACGGTGGATGTGGTAATTACCGGCGACTTCAACCGGCACGGCCAGATGTGGGGAGGGGACGATACTTCGCCGGCAAGACAGGGCGAGGCCGATCCGATCATTGACCTGATGAACGACTTTATGCTCAGGAGCCTTCTCCGTAGGGGCACGAAGACATGGCAGGGCAGAAATTACGAAACAACCATCGACTTGGTTCTAGCCTCCGAAGAGCTTGCAGACGCAACCATCAGATGCGCAATACACGGTAGGGAGCATGGGCCGGATCATCGCACGATTGAGGCGACATTCGACAGTTCGGTCCCGGCACCGAAACAGGAAGAGAAACTGTAGTTCAAGAACACCCCCTGGAAGGAGATCAAAGGGAAAATTGTAGACACGTTGAGGGATAAGCCGAGGGGAAACACAGTGCAGCAGAAAACGGATAGGTTAATGACGGGCCGTTCTGGAAGCGGTACAGGCTCTAACACCCAGAACCAAACCATCACCATATGCGAAACGATGGTGGACCAATGACCCCACACAACTGCGGCATGTCTATACGTATTGGAGGAACCGTGCTCGAGCCGCAAGGCGTGCCGGGCAGAGCTCTGCTGTCCTCGAAAACACGGCAAACGCTTCAGCAAAGCAGTACCACGATGCCGTCCGATAACGCAAGAATAGCCACTGGAAGGAGTTTCTAGCGGATAACGACAATATCTGTANGCTCGAGCCGCAAGGCGTGCCGGGCAGAGCTCTGCTGTCCTCGAAAACACGGCAAACGCTTCAGCAAAGCAGTACCACGATGCCGTCCGATAACGCAAGAATAGCCACTGGAAGGAGTTTCTAGCGGATAACGACAATATCTGTAAAGCAGCCGAGTACATGAAGTCTGGGGACGATGCAGCTTTTGGGAAGGTACCCCAACTCGGTAGGGCGGATGGAACAAAAACGACAAATCATCAAGAGCAAGCTGAAAAGCTTCTTGCCAAGTTCTTCCCGCCACTACCAGACAACATCGAAGACGAAGGGCTGCAGCATCGGAGAGCCCCTGTAATGATGCCGGACCTGACTTTGGAGGAAGTGGAGCGTCAGCTATGGGCGACAAAGTCATGGAAGGCGCCAGGGGAAGACGGACTACCAGCGATTGTCCGGAAGCAGATCTGGCCATTGATCAAACACGACGTCCTCGACATCTTTTAAACATCACTAAAAGAAGGCGTTATGCCAAGATAGTGGAGATATGCTTGAATTGTCTTACTTAAGAAGCCAGGCAAAGATGATTATATGATTGCGAAAGCCTGGAGACCGATCTCGCTTCTCGCCACGCTGGGTAAGGTGCTGGAGTCGGTTGTTGCCGAGAGGATCTCCTATGCGGTCGAGACTCACGGACTTCTTCCGACCAATCATTTCGGTGCGTGCAAGCAGCGGTCGGCAGAGCAGGCACTTGCACTTCTACAGGAGCACATCTTCTCGACATGGCGCTCACGTCACGTTGTGAGTCTCATCAGCTTCGATGTGAAGGGCGCATATAACGGTGTATGTAAGGAGAGATTGTTGCAGCGGATGAAAGCAAGAGGGATCCCTGAAGGGATTTTACGCTGGGAGGATGCATTTTGCTCCGAGCGAATCGCGACCATCATGATTAATAGACAAAGTTCCGAGAGCAGGCCTCTACCGCAAGCCGGACTTCCGCAAGGATCGCCCTTGCCACCGATATTGTTTCTATTCTTCAATGCGGATCTAGTGCAGACCCAAATCGACAGGAATGGCGGAGCCATCGTATTTGTTGACGACTACACTGCGTGGGTGTCTGGGCCCACAGCCCAGAGCAACCGGAGAGGAATACAAGCAATAATCGACAAGGTCCTGGACTGTGAGAACGCTGCTGAAGTTATTGAGGATCGATCTGAACTTCGATGTTTACGAAGAATCGATGGCAAGTGCATTCTGGTGTTGAATATGCTAAGTCGTATTATACCTATGCTTAATTAGAATTTTCTAGGACTGGTAGGATGAGCATCCGAGCTATGGCTCTCGAGCGTCCTACAGCAATCTTTCCTGAATGAGGCTGCTTGTGTATGTTTATAATGTTATCGAAGTATCTGGTTATCTTGATAATTACCCGGACCTGTTCCTCTCTAATAGTAGATTGCCCCTATTCTCCCACTCAGCAAGACATGCCACTGATAGCATCGTCTGCGGATAGTCCGTACCAAGTACTCGTTGTCTTATACCTACACAGTTCCGCATGAGGGCTAGAGCGTCTCCAGTCCGGCCACTGACTTTCCAGGTAATGGCTAGATTATGCATACTCGTTAGTGTATCGGGATGCTCCTCTCCCAGCGTCCTCTTTCTCGTCTCTAGTACTTCTACCTCTAGCTCTTCTGCCTCCTTCCGTCGCCCCTGGCGCCAGTATATTGATGCTAGGCTAGCCATGCTCGACAGTGTATCGGGATGCTCTTCTCCTAGCGTCCCCTTCCTCATCCTTATTACTCCTATTAAGAGCTCCTCTGCCTCCTTCCATCGCCCCTGGTTTTGGTGTGTTAATGCTAGATTAGCCATACTCGTCAGCGTATCGGAATGTCCCTCTCCTAGCATTTTAGTCCTTGTTTTCACTGCCTTCTTGCTTAAACTTTCTGCAATCCTATACTTGCCGCTAGTCGACATATACTCTGCGCAATTTGTCAGCAAATGGGCCCAGTCTAGCAACCCTTCAGCTGGTGGTTCCTCCCTAAACGTCGGCTCAATGTGAGGAAGTAAGACCTGACAGGTAGGCCAGGTCTCGAACGTGCCATCTGGAAAGTGTGTGGACATAGAGTGCAGAAACAGCTGCCTCCATCGTCCTTCGTTACCCGTCGTAGATATCCAAACTCGTGTGCAGAATTGTACCAGAGCATGCATCTCATATGTATCCCCTGTTGCTGTTACAGACACAAGCGAGTAGCCGCGAAGTATATCAAGATCATCTTCAAAATCGGCACTCACGGTATCTCTGTTAGCGTGGTCCGTCAGGTCGGTGACATAGTCATGAAGCATAAATTCAGGGATGCCCTGTGGATTGAAGAAGCTCATAAAAGAAAGCAGTTTCGCTGCAGATGGTCTCTCACGGCGTATCTGCTCAAATGTGACCTGCCATGTTACCACGACTGAATTAGAGACTGTTTCATCTCGTCGAAGATCTCCTGCATCTCTGTTGAGGAGGTTGCCCTTTTTCTTGTCGCTCTCCTGAAAGGTATCCAGATATGTCTTTACTGACACGCGGGGAGCGCGGCGGTTGATGTAGGCTGCTGCTTGAGTGATGGCCAGCGGAATACAATCTAGAGCCCGAAGAACATCAGTAGCAGCATCCCTGTCGAAGTCACCATCAAGCTTGTTCTGGAAAAGCTGAAGGCCTTGGGCGTCATCCATGGTCGGGACACTGTAGATAGCTTTATGGCTTCCTGTCAACCTTTCAGCAGCGTCCATGCTACGCGATGTAATGAGAATAGTTCCATTGCGGCGCTTCGGTAGATATGCCGCCAGTGGCTGCTGATCGGTCCTCGCAATAGTGTTTTCGTTCGCAAATCCGGTCACTGCCTTATCTCCGCTGTTATGGATGGGATAAAAGAGGTTGACGTCATCGGCATTATCCCAGATCATCAGCCAAGAGCCAGCTTCCTCTGTCTGCAGCCAGTCACGAACGAGCCTGAGCACGTCGATATCAGGATCATTTCGCATTGGCAACTGTAGCCTCTCCGCAATGGCCCGGTATGCCTCCTCAAATCTCGGCTTCGAACTCGCGTGCACCCAGTAGACGCTGGTCTGGGGTGACTCGCCGTGGATGTGATGGGCAAACTGGATAGCAGCCTATAATGATGATTATCAAACTTGGCCCTTAGCTTAGTGGGGGAAGTCAGGGTTGTCTGCCCAGCGGACGTGCAACGGGCCGTACCTCCCCCTCGCAAGGACCGGGCCCATTCCACTAAGCTTGAAACAAAAAAATGGTCAAGATGCTATTTTAATCGTCCTTTTCCGCCGCTCGAGACCGCCCACTGCATTACGTGATGGCATACCCTAGAACGGTCAACAGCAAGATATTTGCGCGACTAAGGACAGAAAGCCGGCTTAAGAGAATAGATTCTGCAGGACGCAGTGTTTGTGGACATGCTAGTACCAAAGCGTCGTCCTACGTACTTGCTGCTGTACATGTATGGGCCTCTTCCGAATATTCTTTCAGTATTCTCCAGCGCTCACTCAAAGAGTTAGCCAAAATAAAGGCGTTTATTCCTTAACTTATGGAGCTTGATATTGACTTGGATGAAACCTTAGAAGCTTTTTGTGATCTCACACTCAACACCACAACTCAAAGAGCCCCCAAAATCATTTTGCCCTTAAGGTAATATGATCTAACTGCAGTGTTTCTGTAGAAACCCGCAGAACTCTAAACTTACTACGCTGGCTCTGCGCAGCTGAGCTTCATTTAGGTAGTAAAGGCCGACAGAGCCAACTGACTAATGTAGTTTTAGCCAATAGGATAGAGAATTAATAGCTTGCTAATGCATGATATGGTGGCGTTCTAATACTTATCACTTGTGCATTAGAGCGTTAAGTCACCATGGCTTACAGCCTTGCTATTTACTTAGCGTTATTTATAATCTAGCTTAGCTTTAGATTCTTATCAAAGTAATAGTGAACTTGGAAGGATAACTTATCCCTTAGAAGCAGCCTTTGCGTCTGGTTAGGTAATAAATAGTTATAGCTTATATTAATAGTCGAACTTTTAAAATCGTTCAATACTTAGCTACAACATTCTGAATCTCTTCTACTGGTTACATAAAGCAATAAATTTCCCATAATGATCGACTTGACGAATACTGAAATGCCATCGTCATGTTATTGGATCGGCTGCTGCAACCGCTTCCACGCATGGCTGGCCTCATTCACCCGATCAGCTAATCCACCATGCTGATTCGTTGAAATTGCTTGTCATGATTTATAATGCATGGTGACGACCAACAGGCAAAACCAGATCCCGCCAACAATCCTTAACTTAGTCACATCCGCAGCCAAACGAATACACGTCCTGCACGCTTCCATCTATTCAAACCCACCCTGAGGCTTTAGCGTGATAAGATCCTGATCCAAGCAGAGGCATTTTACATACCGCCTAGTTGGAAAGATTCATCTGCATGGCTTTATCTTGTCATCACGGACCATTTGATGTGGTTGAAAGTGGGGAAAACTGCAAACCTTATAATCTCGGAGTCCAAATCGCCTCGCCGCCGCTGAAGTCGCCTAAGTATTCGCAACTGGATTCAAACCATAAGCATGGATGGCTATCACATATATCGAGTTATTGCGGCATCCTTGCCCGGTAGTGATGATGTGGAGCATCCCTCTAGGACATCTTGTTACCCCCCTCTGTCTGATGAACGAACGGTAGAATACGTAGTTAGTTGCAGCTTATGTGGCCCCATTAGATTCCCATTCTTGGTAGCATTGGTCGAGAATATGAAGAAATTCCCCTTTTCATCTGTCCCTAGTGTACTTCGATAACCAATAAGGGCAGCTGACCCCGGCATGATATGATTGCTCTTGTCACGAGAAAAGAGAGGAGAGACAACTTGGAGAGACAGCCGATTCCCTAAAAACTCTACAGCATGTCAGTGAAGACCCACCGTTAACTCATTGTCAACTACAGCTAATGTCGGGCTGTTGTCGCGACAGTATCATGCGTGGAGTCAATTGGCTCTCCATGTTGTCTCCTTTCTCTTCTCTCGTGAAAAGGGCAACCAGATTATGCCTCGTTAAATTGAATTTATTGGTTGTCTAAGTGCATTAGAGATAGATGAGAAGAGAAATCATTAGATGTTCGCAACCAACGCCAATAGGAAAGCGACGGGCCTCAAACTGCAGACAGCTATGCACTCTTGCCGTCCTAACCTTGGAAGCTGTTAATCCCTCCCTAAACAAGCGTCAGGCGGGGCGGGGTAGCAATAAACACGAGAGGGATGACCGACCCTGCCACTACGAAGAGTGAATAGTGAAAAAACGTGGGGGATACCGCACTCATTTAAGACTTTGTCTGACTAGCTGTAGCAAGGGCATTGGCTGATGGGTTGACGTGCTTGACCAGCTGACCCTAGCCACCAAACGGTCATTGCGTCGATAGGGACAGACCTTGCGTAGCCTCTTGATAGCACATGTGGTAGCTGATTATTTGCTGAGGGGCCTACGGGAGCGTTAGACAATTGCTGATTATTTCAAAAAACTTACAAATGAAATTCAATCAAATTAGAAACCAAGAAAATATGCATTCAGGACGGCGGCTCACTTAATTGCACAGGAGAGACAGAAACCTGGAAAAGATACAAACGCCCTCATTATTATAGGGATCATAGGTTTACACCTTATGTGATGTCAGATACGGGAAATAGTGAGCTGTTGGCAGCATCTGCTAGCGGCTTACTATATATGTTAATTAAGACCGGCCCGTTCCGTGATAGCAGCTTTAGTCTCGTCGTCTCCATCCTCGTAAAAAGAGAAGAGATACTACCTTATCTAGATGAGTTCACTAGTTACAGCCAAGGCAACTACAATCAAAACATTACGGCATTCTCTCAACCAATATCACTAGTGAAGCTATTACTGTTTAAATTTCTAATCTGCAGTACACAAATGGGTTGTGCACTTTGCTACCCGTGCTCCATGCCTTTCTTAAAAATAAATCGGTTATGTGACGACTAACAATCTCGAATGTGTCAAACGGCCAAATGACCAAATGATCATATTGGCATGATTAGAGTCGTACTCCTCGCAAGCACAGGATCCTAGGTCTGTCTTCATTCAACTTTACAACGCGTGGTCTTTGTCGATTACGGCTGCAGATCATTGTGCGGGGTACTGGGTAAGCCCCAGCGGCGTGTCCATGTTGACTCCATTAAGCGTGCAAGACGGCAGCCAGAGGAGGCTTAAGAGCATACCCGGAGGAAGACGATCCCAACAAGCAATTGTACCCACAAAATATGCAGCTGTGATCCACCCCATTTAAAAGAGATATCATTGAGTAAGATGCCTCAGCTACGTGTCTAGTTTTGGTAGGATGTCTCATAATCTTGCGTATCAGTAATAACTTATTTCGTAACGCCCAATGCGCCCATGAAGCCGATAAGCTTACACACATATCCACAGTACCTATAGCTTAGTTGTATATAGACGCTCTTAGACACCGTACATACACAGACGGGAGCCCTAGATAGCAGACTATTTAAAGAATGTCGCATCTAGCTCATATTATCCACCTCACCTCCCTTCCCTCTCATTATCCCATTCAGCAGCCTTCATCCCTAGAAGTCCTTTGAAATTCCTTTAGCAACAACAATCACTGCCTTTCTGTTCAATTATCACCCTAGGTGCCCTTTACTCTTTACTGGGTCGTTCATCGCTCTGTCATATTTTGAAAGCAGGCTTTTGAGGTATCATTTTTCCATGGCGCCGAGTACTTTCGAAACAGCTGCAGCCTTACAACATTTGATCCAAGGTACGACCCCAGTCCTTTCCTTCGGACATTCTAACTGTCTAGCCAACCTAAGTGTACTCTACCCATCCCGCAAGACTGAAGTTGTAACAGTGAAGGATGACGGGGATATTGTTTCTGCTTGTGTAGTTGGATGTCCAATAGATTGGAAACGTACGATGGGATCCCAAAGTTTTGAAGTTTTAGATTTGGTTAGATCAGAGAACTCATACATTGGCACCGAGGACTCGTTAGAAAAACTTCTTCATAAAACCCAGGAGTCGTTAAAGGAACATCTCGGAAAGGAGATCACCAAGTACAGGCAATCATCTAGTTATGAACCAAAATAGGTTCGCATATCATGGTTTATGAAAAAATGAGAACATTATAAAAACAGGTTGAAGAGCAGAACCTGGCTACTGCTGCAGAGGTTGAAGTCGATGAGTAGTTTAGCCAGCAGCCTGAAACGAAACTGTTTGTCGAACCGCTTTTGCGGCCGGAAGAGATAGATGTTGAACCGTCCAATAGTGACTTACGATCCAACCTGCCAGAGTTTCTGCCCGGTATCATTATTAACGGGCATGAATGGTGGTTGACTATAAGCACTTTCGAAAACTCCAGGGTTCAGTTTTACGAAAAGAAAGCTCTAGGCAGCACGAAAGACAAAAAGGAGATATACAAACTGGTTTGTGCGCTGCAGGTCTTGAGCCAGTGGGTGGAAGAGTCATATTGGCCTTGGCTGAAAGAGCTGGTACTTTCGTGTTAGGGATACTTGGATAGATACACCGCCAAGTTTTTGTAGCGGAATGAGTTATGATTTTTGAATACGGCGATGCGAAGGTTATGCCGACATGTACATGATGCAATTTTTCGTCGACAGATAGGATGTTTGAGGCTCACCAGCGCTGGACTCGAATTTGCCTTTTGAGCCTCTGTTAAACAGTAGCAGTCAGTCAAACGTAGTCATTTTGAAGCCCAGCACTCTCCAGTTGGACATCTAGTCCTCGTTACTTGAAAATTTAGATCTACTCATTGCGTTGCTTGCATATGAGTTGAATGCTGCTTCATTTCTGCGCGGAGGGGTTGAAGTCTCTTGGTGGACTTGTATTATCCTAAAGGCATGGATTATGAACCATCACTCGTAGTATAATTACTTCCCAACTTGTGGCTGAATCCAACTGGCCCGATTCAGGAGCTTGTATGTGATTTACTATGGAAGCCACAAGTATGTTTACCATAACGTTCATTCCTTCAACCACCAAAGACTTCAATTGAAAGGCCTATTTCCTGCAAAGTGAAATAATTGTTATTTTCTACTAGATTCGGTCTTTTAGGTCTTCCGTTTTATTTCCAGTCTCGTCCCGTTTAGCCAGTATGAAGAAAACGACCAGTCCAACGGAGCGTGTTTTCGCACTGATCCACCACAATGCCTACTGCTCCTAAGAATTATATCATCCTGGTTGGGGATACCCTTTGTTGTATGCGGCCTCGTTTTCAGCTTGCGACAAGTTGCATTTTTTTCGCTTTGTCGGGACAATCTAGGCGTCTTATTAGGTTGGCCTGGAATTTGCAACGCTGACTACCCTGTAGAGAACGTTGAGACAATGATTGCCAAGCTGCGAGAGAAGAGGAGGATGTGAGGGTGTCTTGATATCTGACACGGGTCGATCGGCCATTCATAAAAGACCCAGCCCATCTAGCCAGATGATCGGGCCATCCTTGTTCGCGTAGACGCAGAACCAGCCTGTTTCGCATAACGGTGTCGAATGCGCCTTGGATATCCATCGTGACCAGAGTAGCTACCTTCTTGCGTGCAAACGCATCTTCGATATCATGGATCAGGGCGGTCACCAGGTCTGTTGCCGACCTTTTGGGGAGAGCACCAGCTTGTTGTGGGTGAAGAACGCTGTAGTGAATAGCTGCCCACGCAAGACGGCGTGCAATCAGCCGTTCTAAACCCTTGCCGAGGCAGGAGAGCAGAGAGATAGGTCGCCAAGCCCGTAGCGACGTGAGATCTCGGCGTCCGAGCTTGGCGATCATGACCACTTCCGCCTCCCTAAATGGTTTCGGATGGTGGCCTACAGAGAGGCACCTCTCGAACAAGCGGCGGACGTGCGTCCCGATGATATGCCATAGGGCTTTAAGGAGATTAACAGTGATATTGTCTGATCCAGGAGATGTATTGCCTGTGTGGAGGGTTGCACACTGTGCCTCGTCCAGGGAAATTTCGAGTAGAAACGGGATCAGTCTAGGAGGAGAGACGAGCATCCAAGGGTCTTGGATGTCGTCATCTGCAGTTCGTCGTTCCAGCGTGGCTCGTCGGAGAGCGTTAGCCTTGTCTGTCTGAGATTCGTAGACGACGTCGTCAACCTGCAGTGGTGGCGGCTGGAAGGGGCCTGGGGACTTCAACCACCGAACGGCTTTGAAAACAGAGCTACTGTCGGAGAAGGTGTCGATGAGATTCCGCCAGTAGAGCCTTTTGGCTCGGCGGACTACGCNGCTTTGAAAACAGAGCTACTGTCGGAGAAGGTGTCGATGAGATTCCGCCAGTAGAGCCTTTTGGCTCGGCGGACTACGCGATGGAAGTCCAGTTTGGCGATTTGGACTTCCTCGTTGAAGCCAAGAGGGTAGAGTCTTTTGATTGCACGAAATGCAGCCGCGGCACCGGCGCATTCTTCGGTCCACCAGGGAGCAGCTTCGTGCGCCCTTCCGTGTGGGCCGGCCGACTGCCTTCGCTGCCGATGTTAGGAGATTCACGAGTGCAGAGGCAAGCTCATCAAGCTCGGATGGGGTCGAATCAGCTGTGGGGAGTCCAGCGGCTCCAAGCTCTACGATCTCAGCGAATCGTTTGAGCTCGTCATCTGTTGTCACNCCTTCGCTGCCGATGTTAGGAGATTCACGAGTGCAGAGGCAAGCTCATCAAGCTCGGATGGGGTCGAATCAGCTGTGGGGAGTCCAGCGACTCCAAGCCCTACGATCTCAACGATCGTTTGAGCTCGTCATCTGTTGTCACCCGAACCCGGCCCGGTTGCATCGGGGCTAGTCCCGCATCGGGAACGGTAAGGCTGAGTGTGAAGTGGTCGGAGCTAGTGGCAAGGTGATCTTCGACGGTAGCTTCAGCAAGTGGCATATTAGTAACGGCAAGATCGATCGTGTTGCCGTGTGGGTTTGTTGGAATATCTGGAGTGTTAAGTAGGTCGAGATCATTTTCTGATGCCCAGTCTGCAATTTCTTGGCCACGGTTCGTCGCTTGTCCCGTCTGCCAAGTATGATGTCTG
>WEXE01000020.1:0-10680 GCA_011035825.1 Fusarium cf. hostae
TGAGGTCAATATGGAAGAATATAGCGATTAGTTTTAATTAATTTAATAGGTTATGGTCTTTTTATTATCGATTTAATTAAGAAGGTGATAAAAAGTGGCTCACCTGCTTATCTGGCTCACCCGCTTATCAAATACGTTACAGCCAAAACACCATACAAATTATTTTAAAGTCATCAATGAATTCCCCGTTAATTCTAGACGAGATACATGTTGTCAGCGCCTATGATGACAGTAGCTTTATCAAAGAAGGGTACAGCCGCCGTATACACCCAAATGACCCCACCCAGGTAGCTATCGTTCCGGCCGAAATAGACCGCGGTACCAAATTCCAGGGCTGCCGTCAGATCAATCAAATCAGATGGGGACGTAAATCTGAACTGAACTGATACTTTACCATCTGCATCTGATCTGATTGATTGATTGATAGATATCTGATATGAAATTGGTCACGTGGAGCTATTCCCAGCCTCACGATTCTGCCCGTGGGATCTGACTGCCTTGTTGCTTAAGCATAGGCCCCCCAGAGTAACACACCCTCCCCTTATCCAGTTCTTCAGTAGTTGGGTCGACTCAATGCTCGATCCAAGTAGAGAGTGTCGCTGTGAGCTGACTGTAAGCTTCATAAGACTGAATGCTCTCTTACAATCGGTTGATATGGCTGGGATTGCAAGGACATCCAATGTAAATCTACTTAAACGCGGAAAAGCATTGCTATGATCAATCCACCAAAGAACAGGGTCATCTACTTGTTACGGCTTGAGCCTATAGTATCGTTCAAGCTCACTGCCTGTTGCCGAGAGCTTAGGCTGCCGACTTTTCATCCACTGCTCAAACCTACTTTGCTCAGNCCTATAGTATCGTTCAAGCTCACTGCCTGTTGCCGAGAGCTTAGGCTGCCGACTTTTCATCCACTGCTCAAACCTACTTTGCTCAGGTCAGGGCGTCAACGAGGTGGCCAAAATACTCTCAGAAGCATCATCGTCGTTTTTCGAGTACCAACGCTCAAAGTAGGCTTTAATGCCATCCTTTGCATCCCGAAGCCATTGTAGCTGCTCTGGGGAAGTCCAATTAGTCTCCAACCACCGGAGGCCAAGGTCCGGATTCAGAACAACAGAGGCCGCAAACAGAGGCAACCACCCCAGAAGAGTATAATACTCATTCAGCTTAATCCAAGCAGCGTTTATGCTTGCCCTAATACTAGCACGCTCTTGACCCTCCATACTGGCAATATTACTTACGGAGCGAGCATCATCCTGCAGGTAGTCTCCTCGAGAATGTACAGGAAGAGCACATTCGTTAAACAATGGGCTGGTGGATGGATAAGCCGAAAGAACCGTTTCGCGACGGCGGTGTAACGGCGTGATCTCAAACCCTTGGAGTCGCGATGGTAGTCGTGACTGGCGCAAGGGTNTCGCGACGGCGGTGTAACGGCGTGATCTCAAACCCTTGGAGTCGCGATGGTAGTCGTGACTGGCGCAAGGGTCGCTCTCGAGTTTGCCCAACTACAGATGGCGCAGACATTGACTTCGTATCCGCAACCGATTCAAGCTCATCCCCCTGAGCTCTACGTCTTTCCTCCGTAGCATGATTCGCAGTTTCATCCTCGTAGGGAAGCCTCCAATCTTCTAGATGTTCCAGAATATACTCCATCCCTGTCATGACCTCCCAGGGCCGGCCGTGGCCTCCACTTGTACCCCATCCTTGTGTTCTCATTGTCATTGTAGATCGGCTCCAGGATATGACTGATTTCCCTAAGGACCTTCCAGTCATCGGAGGTCAGTATATCGGCCATGGGAACCCTTTTTGAGGCGTCTGCTTCTAGCCCTAAATCTTGGATGAAGCTATTGAGTTCAGACTGCTTGATCAAAGCGCGCTCGATCATCATGTAGGTCGAGTTCCACCTCGTAATGTTGTTCTGTATCACTTCCAGCTCAGCTGTTGACTCTTCCGCAAGCTTATAGATGTCTGCTTCCTCCTGTTCCCTGGCATGCGCTTTGAATGCTTCGGTACGCTGCGGAGAGGCTCGGATGAACTTCACAATATTATAAAGCTTCCCAACCGGGCCCTTGGCTCGCCAATGTTCAAAGTCTTCCTCGACCCGCTCCAGCATGCCATAAGCCTCGGATTGAAGCTCAAAAGAAGCTACATCATCGCCATAGAGGAAAGCTTGGGCGACGAGGTTTAAAATATGCCCGAAACATCGCATCCTTCGTGCCTCCACATCCGCTCGAGTTATCGAGGCATCGAGGTTCATGTAGAAGTTTCGCAAGCAAACACCATTGCTAGCTGCATTGTCACAGATCGAGACCCCAATCTTGCGATCAATCCCCCAATCACGGACAACATTTCTTACAGTGTAGGCGATATTCTCGCCAGCATGAGATCCAATCTGCCTCCTAAAAGCAAGTAGCCGGCTTTGGTGTGAGTTACTCCGATCAATGAAGTGGCCAAATATCGAAATGAAAGCTAGTCTGTTTAGAGACGTCCACAGATCGAAGCTGATATGTATCTGTGTGACGGCTTCGTCAAGCTCCTCCCTGACGGCAGCTTTCTTCAAAGAGAGTATGTCCTCCAATTCTTTCTTGGCTGAAGTTCGACCCCAGGGTATCTGAGCATAAAGATCAGAGTCTAATTAAGCTAGTGTGCGGCCATCAGCACGCGTGCGAAGCAACTAAGGGCTGGGTGTTATCGCTAGTCTTTGGCCGCTTACTTTCCCCTCTTTAAGCAGATTCCATGCCTCTTGCACCTTGTCTAGGCCACCGAGAATTTGAACAGGCACTTCCTGCAGCCGCCCAGATGCGAGCTCGCTTTCCAAGAAATCCCACCACACCCACTGGGTGAACTCCCGTTTCTTGGGGTCCAGATAGGCGTCCATAAACGGCGCAAAGGTCCCATTCACTCCTGGTGGCAGCTCCACACCCGCCCGCACACCCATTGTCGACAGAAAAGTACCCCCTCCGTGCGCAGCCAAGACAGCCCCCAACACGTCCTGATCCTGGGCCGAGTCAGCAGCTGCTAAGACGGCTTCGAAAGGGCCTATATCTATAAGCTCTTGCGTCACTGTTGGCGATCTCCTGTCGATAAAGTGCATAGCACCGCAGGACTTCACAAGCTGGGCATTCTTAGAAGACGCAACGCCCACCACTGTGTAACCTGCTCGAGCAGCCATCTGGCTAGCATAGGCACCGAAAGAAGAAGAAGCGCCCCAGATAAGCACCTTCTTGTTCTTGTTCTCGGGATTGGGATGGTCTGTTGGTTTTTCAAGGTGCAGGTGTTGGATGAGTGCACTAGCAGGATAGCACAGGCTGGAGACGGACACCGCAGCTTCGAAGGAGGCTTCTCCAATCTACAAGGCCATGGTGTCAGCAGACAGTTGGTTTCATCTCTTGATCTCATTGCAACGAGACTCAAGCTGGAGATATCGTCCGCTCACCTTCGCTGTCATCTCTTGCGTGGTAAGCGCGTATCGCTGGTATGCTCCAAATCGGGCATCATTGCGGAGACTTCCAGCGCTGTTGGTGACAATGCGGTCGCCCTTCTTGAAGCGGCTGACCTCCGTGCCGACTTTGACGATCGTGCCAGAAAATGATACTGCACACTCGGCTTAGCAACCATATTCTATAGCGGAGGCCCCCTGCTGGAAACGGATACTAACATCCAATGATGGTGGGGTACTTCAGGGGATACGGGAGTGTCCCCTCTTGGATCTTGTATTCTGCCGGCTGGACAGCGATGACTCGGACCTGTTGTCATGTCGGTTGTCAGAGACCCTGCGCAGAGACGTAAATGCGAGCAAAAAGGGACCGGCTTCCTTGTTCACATTCCTTACCTCGATGAGAAGCTCACCTGGGCCCGGGTCTGGAGTATTGGCAGGGCCGATTTCGACCTGCTTCCCTACACCTGGTAGCCATGCCGCTATGTTCTGATGTGCCGCCATTGAGATGTTGTTAGAAGTGATTAGAGATTGTTGGAGAGGTGTTGAGTATGAGTTTCTTTGTTTGTGTATTGTGAGGTGGCAGAGTGTTTATATACCCTATCTGATGACATGATCAGGAACCAGCCGTACAATACATGTCCCGCACCTCCGGTGCTTCCGCAACCAGCTTCGTACTACTACTTGCTTAGCAATCGCGAGAAGAGGCTTTACTATAATGATGGTGCCAAGATACGGCCGAATCAATGCTAGTGTCTAATGTATGTCCTTGGGGAGAAAGGCCGAATGAAGCCACATTCCGCAGACATTACGAGCAAGGGTAAGGGTAGGCTAGCCCTGGAATGTATCCGAGGTTGGTCTGCGCACGTGACCTGACACAATAGTCGTGATAACGTTAAGAGGCGTGAAGTAAACACTGCAGTAACATTGCTTTTCCCTGGCTGAAAACTTTTGCAGGCTGCCTCCGTACTCCGTAAACATTTGGTAAGTTCCGCAATGTGCCATTTGTCATGTTCGGACCGACCACTAGTCTGCTTCCGATCCGCCCTCTGGTCCGGCCGGTCCGGCCGGTGAGGAGGATCATGCAAGCCACGCTGGTCATTCAAGCATGCAACGGGCCAATTTTTCTTGTAGTTCGACGCTTGGGACGCACAGGACGTAATTTCTTGTATCATGGCATGTTACAGGTGGTAATTGGTACAGCAGTAGTAGGAGTAGTACAGTAGTACTGTACCTCACTTGAGGGTTTGTCTCATACTTGGGTATCCCACTCAGGCGCCGAACAGGTCACTAAGCGGCTTATCTCAGGCCGTGCATCAATTCCTCCGACATGCACGAAGTAGTGCTGCGTGTTGGGCGATTTATCATCAACCGTTGTCATTGTCTGGTTTTCGCAACCTTCCACATGCGCACACAACGGAATCGCGTGCTACCGTTTAGGTTATATAGTGAACACCATCTGCTGTTGGTAGTTTGGCGAGAGCTGTACACAACAACTTCATCTTCATCATGACTTCTCAAACTAAAATATTGCTAGTCCTCGGAGCAGGAAAAAACATCGGCCATGGTGTTACAGAGAAGTTCAGGTCTGCTGGTTATCGAGTCGCTCTCGTGTCTCGAAGTGCAAAGGACGGAGAGACAACTCCTGAAGGCGATTTGGCCCTACGAGCAGACCTGAGCGACCCTTCTTCAGTCCCACCCGTCTTTGCAGCTGTCAGGAAGACACTTGGCGGACCTCCCAACGTTGTACTTTATAATGCAGCGGCCTTGACCCCGCCATCCGATCCGCAGAACCCGTTCACAATTCCACTTGAGAAATTTGAGCAAGATCTCGCAGTGCTCAATACCAGCGCATATATCGCCGCGGGGGAAGCCGTCGCCGGATTTGAAGAAGCGAAAGCAGATGTTCCCAAGGCATTCATCTATACCGGCAACCTCCTCGCTGGTGCCACAGCCCCTCTTCCCATCCTCGTTGGTTTAGGCACGGGTAAGAGTGCGGCGAGCTACTGGATTGGCTCGGCTTCCGGCTTCTACAAAGAGAAAGGTTACAAGTAAGTCTTGTTGAGATCTCCTCCTCTTATGACGTCACTGATATCCGTAGATTCTACTTCGCCGATGAACGTTCACCTGAGGGCCATGGCGTGCCGCTGGATCTGCTTTCCGGTCCTGGAGCTGGCGAATTTTACTGGGAACTTGCCGAGAAGGAGCATGACATTCCATGGTTTGCGACATTTGTTACTGGAAAGGGTTATGTTCAATTTCCTGAGTCTAGCAGAACATAGTTAGCGTTACCAAATTTGATAACATTGTGATTTACAGCACCCGTTGGTATTGTGGGGCAAGCCGCCTACCAACCTCGGGACGAGGTTGGTCCCAAAAACCCTTGTCATCCCCAAAAATCGTTGTCACCCACTTTTTGCCTCACCGTTACCAAAACACACCTAAAAATGGCAATTGATAGGGACGTATTAAGAATTAATAGGGGCGCATCTGCCTTAGGGACGCTCTAGTTTTATAGCTTCTAATTTATTACCTACTTTTTTTATTAGTATAAATAGAATTCTGCTAATATTCCCAAAGTACCTAAGCTTATCTCTCTTTAATCTAAATAAGTAGTTAATTTAATATTAGTCTCTTACCATTAATTATTCGGTCTCTTATTATACTTTAATTAGTATTATCTTCTAGCTTAGAGAGTAATTCAAGATGTCGCGCTTAAAGCCCTAGTCCTAGCTGCGAATCGAGTTTCCGAAAATAACAGCGGCATAGTCAACAAGCCAGCCGACTGTTCTTAGAGTAGGGAGAACGACAGGAGTATGTGCTAGTGGACAGAAGATATAGCCGAGTATTCGGAGACAAAGGAGTCAATAGGAGCTATAGAATAGCAACGAGGAGATTCTTCCTTTAATTATAATAAGAGATAATACAAATAGCTGCTCTAAATGGAATTATTCTAATTCTATATAGTAAATAATACCATATTAATACCTTTATATAACCTGTTTTTAAGAGGATTGGCCCTAGTTGCTTCTAGGCTGGGAAGAACTAGGCTTATTAAGAGAGCTGGCTTTACTGCCTTTATAGGGAAGTATTTATATATCTGAAAGATTTGGCCTAACCAGGTGTTATAAAAGCTGGAGCGTCCCTAAGGCAAATGCGCCCCTATTAATTCCTAATGCGTCCTATTAATTGCCTTATTAATAGCTAGAACCACGAATTAAGAGAGGGGTCCAGACTACAGGAGTGGAAGCCGACCTCTGCAGTAGAATTATATGTCTGGCTTGGGATCCTAATTTATATAGGAATCCATAAAGAAATTGCGATTGAAGACCATTGGAAAACATACATGCGTATTGTAGTGTTGTTATATGAGTACAACTATTGTATAGTTGTATAACACTACTTTTGTTGAAGCTGTACAATACTACCGGACTTCCCAAATAACTGTTGTGCCGGGGGTTGTGCCGTATCGCGAGCAACCTCTATAGTTGTTTTCCTCGCCGCCAGCTCCGCCACTATTGCTGCTCTCGCCTCGGGAGTGAATTCATGGTTTTTCTGGCAATTTCAACTTATTTCGGCGCCGAAATTGCTTGTTTTGGGATTCATTTGGGTTATGATTCTGTTAGTTGAAGATGATGCTGTTGTTGAGCTGGATTTGAAGAAGCGGTGCTGGGTGAGGAATCTTTTCCAGACTTTTGACTACCCATTTTAGTCCTGTTACTCTTGAACCAACCAACCAGTGACATTCCACTTTTGAGCTCTACAGCATATCTTCATGGACCCCGGAGGATAAAGACCCCATGTCTATGCCTGGAGCTTCAGGAAAGCTAAGAAGTGACGGCGCCCCCATCTGGTTAGCACTATCGGGGGCTACATCGACAGAAAATGTGCCGAACAAATCGAACCAAGTAGATTGCATTGCACCACATTGATCCAGATCAGTAAGAACCTGGTGGTCAGACTCAGTTGAGTTTGACATAGTACTGTAGTCGACGAGGGACCACATGAAATCTTCCTCAGCTTGGCTGAGGCCAATAATTTGCGGTTCATCGGATGCTAGTTGAGAGTAGGCCATGCGCAGGTCGGAGAATCGCTGTAGGATGATGGCCTAGATTGAGATATCCTTAGTACTAAGACAGTATGTTTGTGATCGAAGAGTCCTTCAATTCGATCAAGGAAAAAGATTTGCCGTGAAGGCCCGTGATTCGATGACATACCATAGTCGCCACATTCTTCCAGTACAGGCCAATGTCTTGCGCGATCTCTATGCTCTCAGAAAGTAGGCGAGCCGAGTCGTTTGCTCTCCAGGGCTTGTCATTGTGGCACTGGAGACCGACGATGGAACCGGCCATAACCATACAGTAGCTGTAGAAGGACGCCTGGACAAGGACGCCCAGACGGCGAGCCTCCTGCAGAAGCTCAATCATAGCTCGGGCATGTTCCCATGCTGAGGTAAAGGAGCGAGAGAGGAAACATGACGGGACAGCAGGGCAGAAGGAGGAAATTCGCCGCCGAAGCAGAAAGGGGTGGTAGAGAATGCAATGGCATAGGTGAAACAAGGCCATGGAGAAAATTGCAGGCCCAGCGCTAGGCTGATCGATGGATCCGTTGGGGAGGCGATGGGAACTCACGATTTCTGCGGCCGATTTCGAGGATTGTAGGGCAGTCTCTACGTAGAGTAAATCCGACTCGATAGAGGCAAAGTCCGAGTTGGCATCCCAAGGAGGGTTATGGTTCCGGATGTTGAACTGTTGAAGCATGTAGCCTGCCGCACGGGCGAGAGAGTACGCCATAAGGGTGACGCCGGCGAGCGGACTGTGGAGGACGCTCTCGGGAAGTGGCTTCCGTGAGATAAACTCCTCGAGCGTCATGGTAGACTGCCAGCAGCCGTTACGGTAGGTAGGCTCGTCACATGGTAGCTGAAGTTGGCAGGATGCATCTAAAACAGCGGGAGGACGACAACGGCCGCAGGAGACTAGACGATCGAGGAGGTAGATGGACCAGAAGACACGGCGACGCTCCTCCCGCTCAGGTGCTGGAAGATTCGCGTCATCCTCGACCATGAGTTTGAGATCCTGAGCTATACGGACCGAGAGACCAATTTTGACCCAAGCAGAGGCGTGGCGTGCTTTGCCAGCTGGAATCATAGGCGAAAGAATCTAGAGTCAGTCCTCATCACCACGGATAAAGTGGGAATAGGGTGGGAAATGAACAGAAAGAGGCAGGGGCCGCTCCGATAGAAGAAAGTCAGAGAGAAGAGATAACCAACCTGTGAAGTCGAATATAGCTAGCAGGGTAATAGTCTGAACCGTCTGTACTTGTGCCGCCTGATTGTGAGCAAGGCAGCTGACGACAATTGCCTTCCAGGAGCGGCTTGCGTACTGCACAGCGCTCTCGTGCGGGTCGCAGAAGAATGGGTCGGAAGAGAAGCGAGCGGCGCTGGCAAGGACAGCGAGGACGAGGTGGTCCGGCAAGAGACCACGCTCGAGACTCTGGCGGAAGCTGGCCTCGTGGAAGAAGGAGTAGGGTTGATTGTGGCAGTGGCGGAAGTAATCGTTGACGCAACCCAGAAGCACAGCACGCGGGGGAAATGCTCGCGGGGAGAGGGTACCGACGCCTGGCTCTGAGGTTGCTGAGGGAGACAGGGGCGCTTGCGGATGCCCATTGTGGCTCGAGGAGTTTGCTGATGGTCTTGAAGCGGACGATGAGACATCAAGCTCTCGAGAGGAAGTGATGCCCTGGGCACGTAAGTCGAGTAGGAGGCCTTCTATGCGGCTGAGGCGTTCTGAGATGGATGAAATCGATTCTTCGCTGCCGCCGTTATCGGATGAGCCAGCGGGGGCAGGAGGGGCAGCTGAGCGTGTTGAAGTAGATATTCTACTGGATGCCGACGGGTACTGGCATTCTGCGGAACGGTCAAGATCAGCGCAAGAATGAGGACGAGTTGAAGCAAACGCAAACAACCACAAGAGAAATTGGGCCGGGGGGGCGGGGGGGAGACGCTCAAGGGGCAAGGAGCTCATTCAATGGAGTCAATACCTCGACCGAGACGACGGCAATGGCTACACTGAGGCCTGTGGCCACTGCATCGAGCCTTTTTGCGGCGACATTCCAGGCATGCCAGGCCGATGCGCTGCACCGGGCGATACTCCACTGCCATCCTTTGCTGGCGCCCGACCTGCTCGTCCATTTTGGCAATGTCAAGATGCGTGGAGTCTGTCGAGCGATGATTTGCAACCTGGCAGGCCTTGAAAAGTTTGTGCGGAGGTGTTCCCCTTGCAGCCGGATTGCTCGGTCTGGGGGTAACAAGTCAATTACTAATTAAGTGAGTTTAAGTCGCGGGGTTCGTCCGGGATAGACAAGTGGACGGGTTCTCATATACGCATAGCCGGGCTATGCAATTAAGATCACGTGATATATTATATAGCCGGTTATATAAATAAGATCTATTATATAGGAGCTATATATAGCCTTATTAAAAAATGGCTATATACTATAGATTAGCCCTTTAATTTTAATTATTATATTATTTTTTATTAACGTATGTGATATGCATGCATCGCATGCTGTCACGACCTAATTATGCCACGACCGAATGCATGACGTTGCATGGCACGGATCAACGTATTACCGCTCACTCTCTCACTCTGTGCGAGAATGCGGCGATATCTCACGATGGATATCGTGAGATACCCCCCAGACCATGCCTATAAAAGACCACACAACATTCCTTAGACAGACACTCTAGCTACCTCGGCTTTCAATACAACTTGATTACTCAAGAATACCTCTTGATATTATCAGACGTGATTCGCCACCCTACGCTCAGTACGTTTCGCCCCGGTACAACTGCCAACATAAACCAATTCGGTTACGGTTTACCACGTTGGGAACCTCGACCGTCACAAATGCAAGTATGCGTCGCATTAAAAATTTCACCTTATATCTTAGTTTTTAAAAATTCTTAAAAATTTAAAACTAGCCTAAAATAGCTAATATTTAGCTATTATATCTATTACGTAATAAATAAGAAATAAGAATTTTTTTTAGATTTTTTAAAAAATTACTTATTAAGCTTTTTAAGAAAATCTTATTTGCACTGTATATAGAGCTATTTCTATATAAAGGAAATTTTTTAGAATCTAAAAAAAATCAAATATATAACGTGTTTGATAAGCGAGTGTCCCAGATAAGCGAGTGTCCCAAAAATCCTAACCTTCTCAATTAAATCAGCAATAAAAACACCA
>WEXE01000204.1:0-12683 GCA_011035825.1 Fusarium cf. hostae
CTTTAGTTCCTGGCATAATCTCCAAGGGAAAAGAACTACAGAAACAATGGTTCCTTGAGGAGTTCAAGCAGATGGCAGACTGGTATTACATAACCTCGCCCAACGGGTGGACTGATGACCACATAGGCATTGAATGGCTTGAAAGAGTTTACCTGCCCCAGGCGACACCTGCTGACGAGTCAGACGCTAGACTGATCGTTTTAGATGGTCATGGAAGCCATGCAACAGTAGGTTCCTCCCTTTCTCCACCTCAAGATCAATGCTGAGTGACGGAAGGATGAATGGATGGCCACATGCTTTCTGAACAATATTTATTGCTGCTATCTATCAGCACACTGCTCTCATGGACTTCAACCACTAGACAATGGAGTATTCAACGCGTTGAAGGCTGCATATCGACGAGAGTTGGAAAAGTTCGCTTCATTGACTGATTCCGCTCCAATGGACAAGGTCAATTTCATCAGGGCCTACGCCAAGGCTCGCCGAGTTGGAATGACTAAGAAGAACATACTGTCAGGCTGGAGGGTCACTGGAAACTGGCCCATTTCACGTGCAAAAGCATTACGGCACCCTGAAATCCAACAAGATAGGCCAAACGGCAGCCCAAGAGTGACTCCTGAACCCAGGCTGTATCTTGGCTCGGATGATACACTATAGACGAGCCGTCAAATTCGTGATATTGGGTTAAACAAAACACCAAAGACGCGGAGACGGTACAACGTGATAGCCAAGGGCTTTGAAGCTCACCAGCAGACAGTAGCGGCGCATACGCAGAAGATTGCCAGCCTAGAGGAAGAATTGGCTCGGCTGAAAAGAGGGAAGAAGAGGAAGGCGGTACCAAATCCTAACAAACGATTCATGACTCTTGCAGAGACTCTAGCTAGTAAAGAGCCCATACCAGAAAAGGACAACTCGTTATACGCCTGTCGGGGTGGAATTTGTCTCTTCAAGCGAGCAAGAGTCAGAATCGAAGGCTGGCTCTGTCATCGAAGTCAGAGAGGAAAACATACCCCACCAACCACTCAGGCGATCGCGGCGGATGGTGAAAAAAACCAGAGTACAATAGATAAACCCTATTTATGATTTATGAAACGAAAGATTTCACGGATTTCTATCAATTCGGTCAAATTCTGTGTAAGTGAAGTTGTTGATTTTTGGTGGTGGCTTTTTTATTTTACTTGCCGAAAGAGGGGTTATGCCGAAAGAGGGGTTATGCCGAAAGAGGGGTTGTGGATGGTACCTCTCAAGCTCACTTCCCATCACCTTAGTATTTGCCGTCCTGCTCTTCACCCACTGCTTGAGCATACTGTCTACCGGCGTTCTCTGCGGTATGCTTGGGGATGCCGTAGTCTCAACAATTGCCCCTCGCTGCTCGCCCACCGGCCGGTTGCAGCGGTACCAGCGGTCCAGGTAGTCAGATAGTCCATTTTTGGCGTCCCTCGCCCACACAAGCTGTTCTTCCGACGCCCAGTTCACCTCCAGATAGCTCATGCCCAGTGATGAGTGGAGAATGATGGATGCTGCAAGCAACGGTGACTGTCCAAGTTTGGTATAGTATTCATTAAGTTTCTGCCAGGCGGTGATGATAGATAGTCTCAGATAGCGTCGGTGATCCTTTCCCATGTCGTCAACTCCCGATGATCCTGATGGCTTGCCTGATCCATCATCACATTGTCCCTAGCCACGACCTGGCAAAGAGCTTTGCATTAATTTTCGCGGATGTATGTCCATCTCGCAATCCCTAAATCTAGCAGGAATCTGCCGATTTCGGTCTGGTCGCCCTCGGGCTAGCTCGACCTGCGAGTTGGTATTCTCCCCGGTTGCCTCGTCTGGAGCAGCATGATAGAACAGCTTCCGATCCTCTNTCCATCTCGCAATCCCTAAATCTAGCAGGAATCTGCCGATTTCGGTCTGGTCGCCCTCGGGCTAGCTCGACCTGCGAGTTGGTATTCTCCCCGGTTGCCTCGTCTGGAGCAGCATGATAGAACAGCTTCCGATCCTCTAGGTGTTCCAGTAAGTATTCCATGCCTGTCATCACCTCCCACAGCCGTCCATTACCACCCTCGCTGCCCCAACCCTGCGTTCTCATAGTTTGCAGGTAGAATGACACAAGAATATGTTTAATTTTTGCCATAGGTCTCTAGTCATCCCCCTTCGACATGTCGGCCTCGGGTAGATGTAACCATTTCTCCACCTCTGGATGGACCAAGAACGCCCTGATGTCTCTCTGCTTGATGAGCGCTCGAGAGATCAAGAGATAAGTGAAGTTCCACCTCGTGTCGTTGTTCATGACGACCTCTAGCTCTGCCGTCAACTCACTCGCCAGGAGATATTCTTGTGCTTCGTTGTTCTCGCGTGAAACCCTCTTGAAGAGCTCACACCTCTGAGGGGAAGATCTGATGAACTTGACAACATTGTAGAGCTTTCCCACCAGCCCTTTGTTTCTCCAGTGTCGTAAGCAGAGATGCTCATCAATCCATCAACGTCCATGGGGCCTTTCCGTGGATTGATTGAACTGCTTATTCTGCATTTCAACGGTTGATTGACTCAACGAAGGCCAGCCGTTGATTGTATTGATATTGATTGAAGTTTGTTGAACCCCCCTGCAGTATTATTACTCATTATCAACCACAGTATCACCGCCCTGCTCTCCTCCTTGTTCAAGTAGCTCGTGCAATAAGCCGCCGTCTAACCAACTCGTCTATGAGCCCCGCTCGTAACCATGACCGTAGAGTTTGAATTAGCCCTATTGTGCTAGCATCTAAGCGGTTGCGAAGCGGAGTAACCATTAAGCCAACTGCCGAAAAGAGCCTCTCGCATTCGGCGCTCATTGCTCGCACGGTCATGACGTCCAAGGCCATACGGGATAACCGGGGGTACTCGGATTGCTTAGAGATCCAGTATTGGACCAAATCTGTAATATCCCCGTCTGCTGTACTTACATCTGACTGCCAGCAATTGTATTCATCTACCAACGAAATCATTGGCAGAGGTATGGGTGACTGGCATCGTCGATAATCCTCGCGATATTTCTCGAAGGAAGAGAGCTTCGTCTTGCGCTTTTTGACAACATGGCCGTCATTAAGCGTAGCTCTGACCTCCAGGTTGCAATACTCCGTCTTCCAAAGCGTCTGAACAAGATCATTCGCCTCTTGAATCCAATCCGGATGGTCCTGACTCCGGGTATCGTCGAAAGATGCCCAACGGACAGATGGGTGTAAAGTAGCAGCAGCATAATAGACAGGCGAGTCCTTAAGAGTACGGTAATATTTGTCGAGCTTCATCCAGCCTAGGTTAACATTGAAACTGAACTGCTCTGGCTCAGGATACTGATGAATCAGGGCCTTTGCCTCTTCAAGTTTACCAAGCAGAAACTCGAAAGCTTCAAGCACATCAGTCCTAGATCCGAAGGTCTCGTCGACGCCAGTCGACCGCCTACAGGCCTGACCATCTCCATGAGGGACTTGGACAACAACGTAAAAGTCGTGAAGCATAATCTGAAAGGCTCTGAGAACTGCCCAGTCGTTGTCGCCAAGGAGGCTCTTCTTCTCAAGGCAGGGTGGCAACTTGGCATCTCTCTCGCCTTACCTCGCTTCTGGCAAAAGTCTCTTCGCCTTGATAATGAATTCGTCGTAGAATGGCTGCAACTTAAGTAACCGCCGGATCATGTAATATTGGGACAACCACCTTGTATCGTTGTCGAGATAGACATCCAGTGGACCCTGGCTCTGCATTTCTGGGTCTTCGGACGCTGCAAAATACTCCTGTTGCAACTACCTGAGCAGCTGGGTCAACATATCCGACCGATGAACCCAAACAACAAAGTTGTGAACTTTTCCGACCGGGTCCTTCTTCATCCACTCATCGTGCGGTACGCTGGCAACAATCTCTCCCTTAACGAGGGATTCTTCAAAGGTTTCGGCATCTTTTCCAAAGAGTAGAGCCTTGAGCCCTTGACAACGAGGTTGAGTATATGTCCCGTGCAATGGACCCGGCGCTGGACAGGATTAAAGCCGAGTTTTCGGCCAATAATCTCCATCGCTGTATGGTTGTTACCAGCGTTGTCGAGAGTGAAATAACCAAGCTTGTCCTCAATGCCAAACGAGCGAATGACGTCGAGTACCTCTGCCGCGATATTTTCTCCGGTATGGCGATTGATCAGTTCAGGAAGGCCAAGGACGATATTCTGTGGCTCATTCTTGACGTTCCTGAACAATGCCGTGACTCCGTATAGCGTATGCCGGTTCTGCACCTAGCACCGTCAAAGGCAACGTGAATCTGCCCAGGAGCTTCCTTCAGTATTCCCTCCACCCTCGTCTTGTGTTTCTCGAAGTGTTGAATTGCCAGCCGCCGAACAATATGCCTCGAGATGTGGGCATCTATGACCTTTACAGCAGGGTTCAGATATTCTAAGATGTGCCGTAGGCGAGGGTTTTCGGCTTGTTGGAAAGACTGTTGACTGTCGACAATCCAGTTGACAACGAGCTTTTGGAAATGCTCTCGGTCAAAGCTTTTAATTACGTTGTTAGCCAGGGACTGTTCCTTTGGGTCGTCCCGGTGAGATTGAAGATATCTGTAATAGAAGAGAACATTCTCTTCCCTCCCTTCATCACAGAGGGTGCCGGATGTTTTCCTGACGGGCCCCAATGACCGTGGGACTTCCATAAGTGATGTTCTGCATTCTGTGTGCCTCTAGAATCGTAGGATTGCGGGTTGTTGATTCTTTGACAGATACAGGGCATACAAATCCATCGTCTCGTCGTCTCGGACTGGATCTCAATGCCGTATCCCATACCCAAGACGAGGTGTCTTTTGATGGTCCAGCTAGCATGAATCCTTGCCACCGTTTGAAGATGCGGGCTTCTTCCTCGGGGGTTGGATTCCAGTCAAATGGCATGGCAGGTTTGTTGTCGGTCGATAAGATAGAGTCAACAGGTATTTGGCTTGGGCGGTTCGCCATAATTAAAGCAATGACCGATAATTGTTACGAAAGAAAGCGTAGCAAGTAGGGGCTTTCTGACGCGACGCGATTCAAGTGATTCAGCCATTATTTTACTTGGTGTTAGTGCATGTTAACAATCACTTATGTTTTACTCGGGAGAAGATATCTGGATCTAACATTGCCAAACCTGGCAAGGGTCCCGTGCCTAGTGACAACGATCATCAACCAATATCCATCGACGAGAGGATTGTGTGGATTGATGGGTTATGTCAGCTAACCGGCCGTGGATTGATGTCAGTATATTGATCAACGCGTTGATCTGGTGGATTGATGAGCATCTCTGCCGCCCCCACTTGTTGGTAAGGGTATCTAGGGTAGCTGGTTACGTCGATAGTCTCGCAGGATAGGCAGTTAAAATTGTTGTAACAAGGAGAGGAGGGTCAAGCTGTTTACAAATGGTCCACCTCCTGATAAACTGGGTATTTGTCTATTTGGAGACTGCGCATCTAGTCATGCGTATGAGGAAAGCAAAATAAATCTGCTACGACCACGTCTAGGGCTTGGGAAATGGTAACAGCGGTAACCATATCGTGAGACACTACTGGCTTGATCCATGAAGACAAGAGAGAGGTGCCATTTACCAACTAAACTAACAGCAATATATCTGTGGTTCCCTCAACAAGCAGGCCAGTCTATCTGTTATCCCACAGTGAGCCATCAGTTCAAGAGCTTCCCTGAACCCCAGCAACCCTCTGAATCAGAAACTCGGGAGCCGCACCAGCAGCAGCACTCTGGTACATCAGATGTGGACCCGCAACGACCAACGAACCAGTGCACACCAGATCTCCAGCGTTGCAGAAGACCTTCGTCCTCTCAGCAGGATAGCTTGGGATCCTGCCGTTGTTCTGCTGGTTCTTGGTGTACCCGAACAGGACAGTGCCAGCAATCTTTTCACGGATGGCCGAGTCGACGTCTGTGATGCTTGCAGCAGCGAGGGCAGCACCTTGGCTGTATCCTCCAGCAATGAGAGTCGCATCGGGACACTTGGTATTGGCGGTGTTGAAAAGGCCAACCATCTCCCGGATGGCTGCAGTAGAAGTTCCTCGAGGAAGGGCATTGTCGCCGAGGGTAGCTCTGTAAGCACCACCGACACCCTGGATCCAGACACCAGACTTGCCGTACTTTGCTTCAAGCTTTGAAGCAATGCTTGGACCAAGAGTTCCCTAAAGTAAAATGTCAGTGGTGTCCTTTGCGTTCAAGTTGTGGCAGGAGGTACATACCAAGTTGCCGGTCTCAGTCGAGCCACGAGCGTAGATGAAGATGACGGGAGGGCAAGAAGCGNTTGAAGCAATGCTTGGACCAAGAGTTCCCTAAAGTAAAATGTCAGTGGTGTCCTTTGCGTTCAAGTTGTGGCAGGAGGTACATACCAAGTTGCCGGTCTCAGTCGAGCCACGAGCGTAGATGAAGATGACGGGAGGGCAAGAAGCGCTGTTACCGTTGCTCAGATCATTGCGGGTGGAGCTGCCGCCCAACTGGCGAGCCTCAATGGCAGCGGCAGTATCTTGATCGGTGGGCAGGGCAGAGGCCGAGGCGGCGAGAAGAGCAGTGATGATGGTGAACTTCATGGTGATTGGCGGTACTGGAATCCAAGAAATGAGGAACTGGATGAGAATGAAACTGAGGGCTGATTCTTTCCATCATGTCGGCATTTCATCAGGTATTTATATTAAAAAACCAAGCATATATCATACGTCTTGTAAGTCTGAAGAATTAAACCTCGGCTCACTTAACCAGAGGTAAAAGCACCTCCACCGAAAGAAGGAGGACATATCTATCAATGCATCACTGTCCAAGGCCCAATCAGCTTCACCGTCAATCTTTTTTTCCGCGAACAAGAGCCATCAAAGCTCCTCCTCTTCCTTTCCCCGAGTCATTCAGCCACATCTCACCAGTCTAAAGTTCTAGCCCCAGTTCGCTAAGTGACATCGAACTAGGAAATTTCGCCGCTGCCAAGCAACCACACCAAGTGATCAGCGAAACAGTAGGATGAAACGTTCCCCGCAATCAAAAGCCCTATGACCACGTTTTTCCTAAAGTGGGTGCCGGTTTGATGGCTTAGTCCGAATCAGTTATGCTTTTTTAGACCTGAAACCTGGGTATTGCAATCTCCATCTCTCACCGGGGATGGGGTCACACAAAAAAACGCCGGACTAGCTCACCAAGATTCTACTAACCGGCCCAGATTAGATTGTCAATTGAATAGCTATTGTATAAATAAATAAAAACAAAAGTTATACCAAGGAAAATCTCAGACTCTATTCTAGTAGACAGTGACTTTTTTATACTTTTTTTTGTCTACTTGTATTCCTATTTTTGCGCATCTGCTCTGGCATAAAGATCCAGAAATCTTTATTCCGGAGTTTCTTAGGACTCGAGGGGGCCTGACTGACCAACATGAAGTTGTAGTATAGGACCCGCACGGACAGTTACTGTATCTGATGCTTGACAAGACCGCAAGCTTTGACAATCTTTGACTAGCACCGCTTGATGGCAAGCCTCAAAAAGCACCGAGATTAAACTGCTGAAGCGGGATATTTTCAGGTCTACAGGGGCCATACGGGGCGAGGTACGTATTCGAGCTTTGTGCCACCCAAACGGAGAACGACCAATCATTTACTAGGTCACTGGCTGCCATACCTCCGCTCCGCACCCCGCCCCACATGTCCCTGTCATGACCAAGGTACGAGCGGGGAACCTCAATGTGCCCTCAACGTAATACCTGAGAAGGGCAGTTAAGGCCATCACAATACAAGGCTTGATGCAGAGATGCTCCTACTCGATGGAGTTCGGCAAATCCAGGTGGCGTATTGGAAAGTTTATCGTAATAAGAGGATTTATCTCCTGGGAAACGGGTTAGCTGAATTCTCCCCACCCTTTTGAATAAATTAAGGTACTCTATATCGAACAAGAAATAGGGATGGTCTTGGCGGATTATGGGGGTGGTGGGCATCGAATGGCATCGGATCCGATGTGATCCAATTTGGATAGAGACTCAATGCTACCGTAGGTTCAGGACGGGGCGGATCGTCCGATTCATGTCACTTGAGTCACGTCTGCCTGCAAGCAGGTTCGGTTACGGAGAGCAACTAGTGGTATCCGACATACTCCGTACCCTAATCATGATGTTCTAAATAAGGGGCTCCTAAGTTGTGCTGCAAACAGCTTAGCCTATCAGATCAGGACGAAGTTGCTGAGTGCCAGCCCCTTGACGTAATTATCCCTGAACGAGGACAAAGACGATCAATTTCGTCATCCCAAGACGCGGTTCATCTGGCAACGATGAATTGACTCGAGACCCACATTTGGGCGCTCAAACAAGGCGCAGAAGCTCACCGGATCCGATATCTGCCAACAGAGGATCGGAGCCGAGGAAAGGTCGCACAAGTACATGGTGACAACTCGGATTTGTAGTTTACCATCTACAGTAGGGTGCAAGATGTTAGATTTTACCAACTACACCACACGCCACAAAAATGGGAATCCCCACTTAGAGCAATGCATGAGTGGTTTATATCTGACACAAGACAGTTCGAATCCAAACTGAAGTATCAGGCTGTTCTGGCCTTAGACGATGATCTAGCCCTATTGANGGAAAGGTCGCACAAGTACATGGTGACAACTCGGATTTGTAGTTTACCATCTACAGTAGGGTGCAAGATGTTAGATTTTACCAACTACACCACACGCCACAAAAATGGGAATCCCCACTTAGAGCAATGCATGAGTGGTTTATATCTGACACAAGACAGTTCGAATCCAAACTGAAGTATCAGGCTGTTCTGGCCTTAGACGATGATCTAGCCCTATTGAGTTTACATTCAGTCTAAATAAGCAGCTGACTAGTTTTCTAAAGCTTAGATTCCGCGATTATGTCCCCACACGACCGGGCTAGTCAGGCGGCGGGAACTTGCGCTTGGATTCAAACTTCTTGCGTCCCACCGTATCCTGCAATTAGACCATCCTAGCTAAGATGGTTGTCGCAGGGTAGGCATGATCTTCACGGCCTCAGGGAACAACGGTATTAGTAATCTAGCTATATGCTTTAAGTAACTCTGCGGGATGGAATACCCCGCACAAGCGACAACAAAAGAACAATCAATCAACACATTTGCTGCTGCTCAACACATTTACTTTAACCCTTAAAGCACGCTCAGTGCGTCAATGGTCTAGCTTGTTCCTAGTTCACACCTACGTGGCTTCTATAATGTTCACACAACACATGTCTGCCACGTGGCTCGAATTAGCCGGTAGGCGGCCGAGTCGAGACAATTCTAGCGTCTATTCTCATATCAGACGCAAAGAAGGCCCAAGGAAAATTCGGCGGCAAGAACCATGGATGTCTGCTCTCATTTTGATGGGTGCTAGCCCTTTTCCCCGCAATCCACTAAAGCACAAGAACATCCACTTACACGTGGCTCTGAGCCGAAAAACTCCTTGCTAACATAATCTGGTCAGCCGATACTTCCCGGAGCATCCCCGTGGGATGACGTGGGGAAAGATCCATACGGGAAAAGAACTGACGGCCTAAGAGTCCCCATCGTCTCTAACTTGAGGGACTATATGCTAGGTAGCTAATTTGTCTCTGGTATTATATGGTATAATGCATAAAAGCCTAGTTAGCAGTGTGTTCCGTGCATTTATGCATAACTATTACCCCTGAACACGATTGAACAATACCACCAAAGTCTACCAAAATGGTACCACGGGATCTATCTAGTCTCAAGAGAAGCGATCGCTTTCGACAGAAAGGGTTCATTACAGGAACTTGGGTTGCTCCTCTTGGTGGTTTTACGTTCGACGTCCGTAACCCGGCCACGCTGGACATCGTCGCGGCACTCCCAAACACGAATGGAGCAGATACTGAGAAAGCCAATGAATCCGCTCAAAAGACTTTCAAGTCGTACAAGTAAACCCCGGCATGACAGCGGGCACGTTGGCTCCGGCGCTGGAGTGACCTCTGCCTGGAGAACATCGACGACCTGGCACTTATCCTGACTCCCGAAAACGGCAAGGCCATCGCCAAGGCGCGCGGCGAAGTAACTTATTCCGCCTCCTTCCTGGAAATGGGTTGCCGGCGAAGTAGAACGCATGCACGGCGAAGTTGTCCCCGCCGCAAACACCTCGCAGCGCATTCTGACCATTCAAGAACCGCTGGGAGTCGCCGCGTGCCTTGCCCCCTGAAATTTCCCCATAGCCATGATAACCCGCAAAATCGGTGCTGCACTAGCTGCTGGATGCACAACCGTCTGCAAGCCAGCCGGGGAGACACCACTGAGCGCCATCGCACAGGCAGTGTTGGCACAACAGGTTGGCTTCCCCGTAGGAGTCATCAATGTAGCTACCACACTGGACAAGATTGCCGAGGTCGGAGAGGCGATGTACAAGCCCAGACTCGTGCATAAACTCAGCTTTACAGGATCCACCAGTGTGGGAAACCTTCTCGCCCGGCAACGTGCCAGCAGCTTAACGAAGCTGACTCTGGAGCTGGGCGGCAATAGCCCCTTTATCGTCTTCGATGGTGCCAGTGGAAGCGTGCATGCAGGCTAAGGCACGAAACGCCGGCTAGACTTGTGCATCTGCGAACCGTATCCTTGTCCAGGATGGCATCTATGACTTTTTCACCGAGGCTCTGGCCAAGCAGGTTAAGGACATAAAGGTAGGATTGGGCACTGCGGAGGTTATGTCAATTGGGCCCCTGGTGCATTAATGTGCGGTTCAGAAGGTTCGGCATCCCACCAATGGTACGTCGCTACTAGCTATGTGTGTCTTTACAATGGAGTTACGAATGGCTTCACTCTGGTATCGGTATTCTTCAACATCTGTTAACGCCGTGATGCTCACAGATGCCAAATTTCGCGGTGCTTTGGTCCTGCTTGGTGGCGAGCCTTGCCATCCAGGTGGTCTTCCAGGGTATTTCTTTCAACGCACTGTTTTGAGCAATGTATCCACAGACTCATTGATCACCCACGAAGAGGCATTCGCTCCAGTATTCGCCCTCTATCGGTTCCAGACCGAAGAGGAGGCAATTGAAATCGCCAATGACTGTGGTGTCAGACTGGGCAGATATCTAATGACCGAAAGCCCAGTGTTCAAATCCATACCACGAAATCCACATATGGATCCATATTGTGGATCCATATCCATTCCATTCCATTCCACGTAGGCTTCAGCATTTCCATATCCACGCCACGGAACCCCTTCCACATGTTCCACATGNTGTGGATCCATATCCATTCCATTCCATTCCACGTAGGCTTCAGCATTTCCATATCCACGCCACGGAACCCCTTCCACATGTTCCACATGTGGAAATTGTGGAAAGGAATGGAAATTTAGGTGGGGTTTGAAAATACCTGGATTTCCTTGTGAGATAGCGCATACCCTAAGTACTTTCCATCGCCAATAACAACGCAATAGCAACAATTTTCCCCTCCGTTTTACCCGTACACAAAGTTCAAACAAGTCTATTCTAGGAAGGTTTACTATTACTCACGCCCTTACTACCCCAAATCGAAATGGCCACCCTTCATCCTACCAAGTCAACCACACCCGTTCCAGAACGTACAGAAGAAGACAATCAACGACTCTTTCAGCTCTACAAAGGCTGGACCTTGACGGAGAGAGACGGCCAGGTGCGTCAATGGGTATATCAGTTCGGCTATGATATCCAGCATGCCCAGAAGGGGGAACGCCGATGGCTGTGTTGCCTTTGCATCAAGCAAAAGCGGCCGAGGCCAAAGAGTTATGCCATCAAAGGGTTGCAGAACGCTGAGGGTCACCTGTACACGNTGTGTTGCCTTTGCATCAAGCAAAAGCGGCCGAGGCCAAAGAGTTATGCCATCAAAGGGTTGCAGAACGCTGAGGGTCACCTGTACACGGACCACAATGGCATCATGGATCCGACAGGCAAGAGGCAAAAGCCTGCAAAGGCATCCGAGAAAGCACATCAGTCCATTGCAACAATCCTACAGTTGAACCCGAAGGAGCCGAAGGAACAAGATTTGATCAATACCTTGATCAAACGTTTCGACAAAACTGTATTCCAGCAGAAACTTGTCAACTGGATTGTCAATTCTAACCAATCCTTCTCGATCGTCAACGATCAAGATCTTCGAGACATCTTCAACTACCTCAATCCATCTGTTGAGATCACAAAAGCTAACATTACTGACGTGACCGTGCGTGCCATCGCAGAACGAGAATTTACCAACAACATGGAAAGAGTGAAGGATGCTTTGCGAAAGAGTCCGGGACAGATCCATATCCAGTACGATGGCTGGAAGTCTGGTAACCGACACGCCTTATACGGCATCACATGTGTGTTTCGGGATTCAAACAATCGGCCACAGAAGTGTGTCCTCGGACTGCCTGAGCTTACAGAGCGGCACACAGGCGAGAATATCGCCGGGCAGATTATCGAGATCATTCGGGAGTACGAGATCAGCGATAAACTCGGATATTTCACACTGGATAATGCCGGTAACAATAAAACCTCGATGGGGGAGCTTGGATTAGAATTTGGCTTCCACTGGGAGAAGCGATGGGTTCGCTGCGTTGGCCACGTTGTCAACATAGTAGTGAAACAGATGCTGTATGGCAAGAACCCGGATGCTTTCGAGAAAGAGGTCTTCGAAGGACTTCACACGGCAGCGAAGGAGCATGAAGTCTGGAGGAGGCGAGG
>WEXE01000210.1:0-14476 GCA_011035825.1 Fusarium cf. hostae
TGCCTACCCTGCGACAGAATCTAATGTTGAGGGGTAGAGCTGGATGGGCTGCTTATCTTGACTTTTCAGCTCCCCATTCTTGACTCTTGGCGTCTGGTCAGGTCGTGATTGACGCCTCTTAATCGAGCTTGTTGCCTCCCTTAGTCCTACATGTCTAACTACCCCGCCCTGCTCGGCGCTCCGTCAAAGACGGAATTAATAGCTTCCGAGGGTCACACAGCATAATTCAGGGATAACTGCAGTAGTCTGGGTAGCCGCGGCCTGTTGTTTGTTATCCATGGGGGTTGAAAATATGCAGCTGTTTCCCTTTTCATCCATACCGGCAGGCCCATGCAGCCAACAGTTGTATTTCGACGAATCATCATATGACTGCTCTTTTCTCAAGAAAAGGGAAAGGAGACAATATGGAAAGCACATCTACCCTACGCAAGAAATTGCCACCATACGGACTAACATTCGTCATATTTGGTATGCATAACAGGGGTTTTTTCTACTGATATGCCGTGTGCTGCTTCTTGAGCCTTGCTTGTTATCTCTTCTAATATGTTATTTTCTCGCAAACTGATATGCTTCCGTTCGTCCGGTGAGGCTGACGTGTCACTTCAAGTTGATGTTGGTTAGTCGAGCCTACAACAACCTGCAGATGGAAGGCCTCATTATGGAGATCGCTAATTCTAAATCATTAGCCGCACTAATTGGAGAACCTCCCAATGGTTTTATTTTCGCCGGGTCATCGGCAGGCTCTGCCGTCCGAGGTTTGGCTTGTTAGCTGCCATGGAGCAATGGGGTGATTTCTCAATAATCAAGGAAGCAAAATTTACCCCCGTAGACCCTGTTCGACCCTAGTTTCTGCAGACTAAGACTCGAGGCGCCCAGGACTCTTCAGGCTGCAATATGCTGTACGTAGAAGCTGGTAAGGACACTTGGCGGCCCAAATTACGCGAGTACAGAAAAGCAAGTCAGCTCAAAATGGAAGAAACTTCATATTTTGATAAGGCTTCACTACACAAAATCCTATCTCAAGATTTATCAGAGTCTTATTCTGCTATCAGACATGGGGGCCCAACTAATCGCGCTGTCTCTCGCCATCACCTCTATTTACTGGTCAGTACTATTTCAACTATCAAGGCCTTTGATGAATACCATTGTGAAATGTTTACTCATGGTCTTGGCGATTTAGGACCCTTGATTAGTAACTTATTAAACTGTAAATCTACCCCGGTCAAGAACCAAATGAAACAAAACAGCTCTACTACCGACACATCCAGTTAACGAAACAGGAGCTTGACATTCCACGGACATCAGATCCTATTTTGGGATGGCATCTCACTTAAGTATGAGGCGGAAGGATGCATTACTACCGCATAAGTCGGACAGAGCAGTTGTGTTAAGACGTCGCATGCCGACCTTGTAGAGTGTATTGGCTAGGAACACTGACAGCTGCAAGTCAATCAACTCACATTGGCCGACACCTAATGCATCAGCTAAATTGAACGTAGCTTGACCTCTTACATATGATTATGGATGGTGGAAATCACGCAAAAGNCGCATGCCGACCTTGTAGAGTGTATTGGCTAGGAACACTGACAGCTGCAAGTCAATCAACTCACATTGGCCGACACCTAATGCATCAGCTAAATTGAACGTAGCTTGACCTCTTACATATGATTATGGATGGTGGAAATCACGCAAAAGGGAATCGCTAGCAAGCAAAAGTCAGAACGAAATTGGCCAAGAGAGTTTAGCACCGTCTCAACCATCAAGTCAATATGCCGAAGTACCACTTAGTATATGCTAGAGACAAACTTGGGTATCGTGAGGAATTATTACCGCTTGATCCAGTACATGCAAAGCACGCAACCGTAGGCCAGGAATGGTTGGCCCGAGTCCCTCCCGGGAGTCTGATGATAGTGTCTCAGCGGACACCTGGTGGCTACCCCTCGACAGCCTGCAGCACACAGCAACCGATTGATGAGTAAAACCAGCATTATTTTAGTACAATCGTGTTTAGAACTTGGATAGTCTTAAAACGCGAGATGCATTAGAAGCAAACCCTTGAGCGGCGGAGATTTAAGTAGCGCCAAGGAGGGGCAAAAAGCTCCCTCGCTTGGAGTGAGGTGAGACATGTAGAATCAGGAGCAGAGCGAGGGCCTGCATTCTTTGCTTGTTGGACAGGAACTCCATTTCTCGATGGCTTTAACACACTAGACTTTGTTTTTGTTAAGCTTGATGAATTTTCTGACACAAAACTATGGGCGGTATTGCGTATGTCTTGTAGGAGAAATGGTCCGACCTCAGCCCCGCTGGGGGATCGAATGTTGTATAAGGAGAGGGCTTATTTCTTGCTAAACCTCGGTTTCTTCTCTTCATCATCAAGCAATTCGAACACCCTCAATCCCTTCGCTATTCTTCCGGGAGCTATTTCCAGTCGTGACTCCCCAGTCATTCGTTCTAAAGAGAACCACCAACTTCGAGATGCGCTACACCGAGATCCTTGCCCTGGCCATAGGTAATGTAGCCGCTGCTCAATTCAGCACTACCCGCCTCACCGATACCACGACCTCCGCTATCAAGATAAGTACCCACATTATTGGTACTAAGACTATTGGCACTGAAATCACTGGTTCTGCTACCAATACTGCTACTGGAGGCATCGGCAACGCTGTTGGCTTCAACTTCCTCGGCTGCTTCTCCTCCGAGAATGGCTTCCCGGGCTTCACTCAGGCGTACTCTGAGGAGAACGACGCGGACTTGTGTGCCGAGTCTTGCTTAGGCGCCAATTTCTTTGGTCAGTGTTGCGAATAATATGGCAATAAAGTAGTATATTGCAATACATACCATATAATATGCCTTTTCTGATATTGTGATAATATGCTATGAAGTCTACGATATTGTGACAATATAATATGAGGATGTCCATATTGGCAATATATTATCTATATTGGGTTGTCAATTATTAGGTGAATTAGCCCCGTGAAAGCTGCAGAACTCGGCCTTACCCTATATAAGANTATGAAGTCTACGATATTGTGACAATATAATATGAGGATGTCCATATTGGCAATATATTATCTATATTGGGTTGTCAATTATTAGGTGAATTAGCCCCGTGAAAGCTGCAGAACTCGGCCTTACCCTATATAAGAAGCAGGGATAGCTGGCATTTTATTGGCCATCGTTCACTTCCACGCACTTCTTTGTTGACAATTAGACCTAGCACGCGATCACGCATGAAAGAAACGCGTGAGGGAGTGCAGACCATGTTGGGTTGGGCCATCTTCGCCTCTGCTCCCCCCATTTCTTTTTTTTTTTCTTTTTTGAAAATCGCTCGTCGAACTCAACTTTACAGATCTAACTGCCATGCCTCAACAACGCCTCTCTTTTGCGCAATGGTCACAACGAAGAGGGTCGTCAATTTCTGGCGACCTTCTGGAGTTTTCCAGCCAGCAATCGGATGATCTGGACGTAAGCCAAAAGTCCAAGTGCCTGTCATCTCGACCTCGCACCGTCTCCACAACCTCCTCTACCAAGCCCAGAACATCATGGGTCTTCTCTCATATGCCAGACGAGGAGGTAGAGACGAGATACTACAATCAGCGGACCGGAAAGGAAGAGTGGCGCTGTAAACATTGCGACAAAACCTATGCCTCTTCAGGGGGTACTGCAGCTCCTGCAAAACATCTCATGGACCCTCCTCCTGACGGTCACGGCCTGCCAAAAGGAGCCCCGCGAACAGCGAAAGTTACAACTATACGAACTATTATCGAACAAGCTCGTGTTGCGGCAGAAGAAAATCCCCGAAAACGCCGTCGACTCAACGATCAATCCGGAGACTCGATCGAACCCGACCAGCTCGAGGCGTTATACGTGAGGTTTATCACGGCCTGCTCTCTCCCATTTCGGCTCGTGGAATGCCCAGAGTTCCGAGCACTCTTGGCCTACATCAATAACGATATCGAGACTTGGCTTCCGGATACGCATGATACCGTCAAGACATGGATTATGCGCCAATATGAATGCCAGAAAGAGAGGGTCAAGCAGCGCATACAGTCGGCAAAGTCAAGAATTCACATCAGCTGCGACCTTTGGACTTCTCCCAATTCTTTGGCCATTTTAGGCGTAGTCGCACACTATGTCACGGAAGACGGTCAGCTGGAACACCATGTTTTGGCGTTGAAAGACATCGACAGTGAGCACGACGGTTCTCATCTCGCTGTGGCCATTTTGAAGGTGGTTGACGAATGGGGCTTTGCTTCCAAGCTTGGATATTTCGTGATGGACAACGCTGGCAATAACGACACCATGATGAGATCCCTTTCGCTTGGTCAGTACAACTCACTATTTCTCCTGCCTGGCGGCCCTAACATCCCACAGGCCTCCTACGCCGATATGACATCCAATACGATCCCAAAGTGCACCGACTCCGCTGCCAAGGCCATATCATCAACCTCGCCGCCAAAGCCTTCCTCTTCGTCACCGATAATGAGAAGCTCGAACTCGACGATCCTGGTGTGCATAATGTGACACTAAAACATATCGAAGCGTGGCGGAAAAAGGGGCCTCTTGGCAAGATTCACAACTTCGTCGTTTTCATCCAACGAAGTGTCCAGCGCAGCCAAAAGTTTCTTACTATTAGCCATAACCGTAAGCTCGCACGGGACAACGACACAAGATGGAGTTCGTGGTATAACATGCTGCGAGTGGCCCTGAACCTCAGAGATGCGATTGACGGCTATTTCAACAAATGGATGGAATTAGATTGCGCTGGAGACGAGCTCTCTTCAGAGGACTGGATCATCTTGGAGAAAATCAAGTCCTTCTTAGAGAAGCTGAAGATGACGACCAAGGCTCTCGAGTCATCGTTTGCAACACTCGATAACGTCCTCTTGGCTATGGATTTCGTTTTGGCACAATTCGAAGCAGGGAAGGAGGCATATATTGACGATCCGATAATGGCGCCCATGTATAACTCTGGCTGGGCCAAGTTGGACAAGTACTACCGGCTCACTGATGAATCGCCTGCCTACGTTGCCGCTATCGTGCTCCACCCTTCGCATAAATGGCACTACATACAGGAGAACTGGAAAAAGGAGTGGGTTGAGTCGTCAAAGAAGTTGATGGAGACGCTGTGGAATGACTATAAACCCGTGGAATCACCTCTTCCTCTCTGCGAGGTCCCATCGACGACCACGAACGAGTTCTTGAACTGGAGGAACAAGCACCTGCAGCCGTCGCTCGTCACGGATGAATATGAACGATATTGCAACTCTGAACGGGTTTACGGGTTCACAAGCGCCCTTGCATGGTGGCTAGAGGAGACACAGCAGAAAAACTACCCAAACTTGAGTAAAATGGCGGTGGACATACTGTCAATTCCCGCAATGTCTGCTGAGCCCGAACGACTCTTCTCCGGGGCCAAGATAACCATTACAGATCGTCGAAATCGGCTTGGTAGTGATGTAGTTGAAGCTCTGGAGTGCCTGAAGTCATGGTTTGGGATACGAGAGCTTCAAGGTGATGTACTTTAGCTGCCGCAGTAGAATAACCTAGATCACGTGCAATATATGGGATGTATTGTCATACTGGCAATATATTGGGTTCTTGGCAATACAATACAATATAGGCCAATGTCATATCGCCTAATACAATATGCACCACTTGGCAATACAATAATATTGCGAGGCTTCCATATTGCCAATATACGTATTGTTTATATTATTCGCAACACTGNAATACAATATGCACCACTTGGCAATACAATAATATTGCGAGGCTTCCATATTGCCAATATACGTATTGTTTATATTATTCGCAACACTGCGGTCCTTGGTGTTGCGGTGGTGGCTTTGTGAGATCAAAATCGCACGAGCAGCCGCAACGGCAGGGTTGAGATCATAAGGATTAGTCATATTGAAGGTCTGGATGAAAAGCTATCTTCAGATACACAATTTGACGGAATAATACTTGGGATTGTCTTGTAAAAATTGAGTTTTTGGTGGTGAAAATCATAGAATTAAGACAGGGCGGGGTAGAGGCTTGTCCCATGATTTTGACCTTGTCCCAGAATTTTGCCGCCCACTCTCTGAGTGGGGCTTCCGTTAGGTCAGATCCACGGGTAATAGATTTTAACTAACTTAGCTTATAAAAATTAACTATAAACCCTGTAAAGCGGGCTATGCATTCCCATTAGTGCCTACTTTAATGCCTGTCATTCTCGCGCAAATTCTACCTCGCGGGAAGAAACAAACCGAATCAAAATTGATTCTTGCTTCTACTGCTTGTTGCTTACGTTGCGCAAGAGTGTTGGGTAAGAATATATTTAATATGACTCTTTTCATTATTGAAATGAGAGTTATTCTTGGGTTTATATCTCTAGATAATTTCATCTTGGTTTTTAAACTCTAAATCTAAAAATTTCAGACTACTTGCTAAGGCCTGTAGACCAGCCATCGCGAGCCCTCCTTCACACCATTACCAGTGGTAATCGGTACAGTAGAGTATATAAAAACGTCTTTCTTGGTGGTTTTGCGACTCGCGTATCAACCCCAACATCCCATCCCGTCGTCGATAAATCCGTAGTCCGATATCCTTTATCTTATCGGTTCACTCCGACATAATGCATGAACTCATTTCGCGTCTTACTCTTCTGCTTGAAAAATCCCAGCATGCAGCTTGTCAGAGTTGTGGCACTGGTCTTCTCAACGCCACGCATCACCATGCACAGGTGGCTAGACTCCATGACGACGGCAACACCTTGAGGCTTGAGGATGGCCATAATGGCATGAGCGACCTGCTTCGTCAGGCGCTCCTGGATCTGTAAGCGACGAGAGAATACCTCGGCGACTCGAGGAAGGTTTGAGAGGCCAATAACGGTATTGGAGGGGATGTAACCAATGTGCATCTAGAAGAGAGAATTAGCCGGCATATCCCAGAGTCCAGTGTATAGGACATATCGGGGGAAGGGAGAGCTTTCCTTTCCTGTAAAGGGCACAAGATGGTGCTCACAAAGGCTAAATATGTCGATATCTCTCACAATGACCATCTCGTTATGGTCTTCATGGAATAGCGCGTTATTCACAATATCTTCCACATTGGCATGGTAGCCTTTGGTCAGGAACAGCAATGCCTTGGCATAACGCGAAGGTGTATCCAGCAGGCCGTCACGACCGGGATCCTCGCCGATGCACTCTAACATAGTTCGCACGGCACCTTGCATCTTTTCTAGGCGTAAGGCGGCCTGTTCTTGACTGTCTCCTTGGCGAGTTCTAGTTTTGGTCGCTGCGAAGTTCAAATGTTAGTCGCAATACAAAGAAGTTTGCACCTAGACGCAAGACGACTCAGTAAAGAGTGAGAGTATAGTAACCTACAAGGATCTCCAGAACCGGTCACTGGGCCGGGCGACTTCTTGTACTGATCGGGGGCACTCAAAATTGTACTATCAACAGTAACCCCGAGGCTGCTGAGCTTGTGTTTCTTCCGTCTTTTGCGCCCATCTTGCGTTAACTTATCACTGACTGGGGAAGAGACAGTAACATCGTTGGGGGCCCGTTTCCTAGAGAGGACGCTACCGTTTTTGGAACTAGCCATGTGAACTAATATAGACCGAGGGGGAACAGAAGCATAAGGTAAGATATTTCATGAAAGAAATTCTGTCGCAATTTGACCTGAAAGTCCGCGACCTAAAAAGGCTTGGGAACGAAGACCAAAGGAATCTGATCCTGCGAAAGGGTTGATTCTCAACCAAATAAACGTGCGGATAAATGAATTGGGCGGTAGATATACTAGTATGGCTTATCTTATCACCTACTTTTCATTGAACAGAGTGCATTAATAACCATACAATATCTCTCCTTTTGCCCTATCAACTTTGAAGCCGGCCGATACATGTGCTATTGCTTATGCATTCCAGACAAATCACAGTCATCCAGGCCGATAAAATCGCCAAGGTTTGGCTCGATAACCCCTTCTCTGAAATGGTCATTTTGTTGTATTTCTGCCGGAGGCCGACCATTAATGGGTTGTGCGTGACACCACAAACCCCCCACGAGCACTGTCCAGCTTGGATTAAGTTTCTCCATGCTTATGGGTCATATACATAGCTTGGTACATGAATGTGATGCTTTCATCTGGATGGACGCGATTATGAAATGCGGGATGTTGAATACTCCAGCGCTAATGTTCTTTGCGCCACTGGATGGATGTAGGCTTGAATCTTGACAGCTTCCACTATAACATATTCACTCGATTCGCGAAAGTTTGACTCTATTTACTACATTACCTTGGGGTTTGGTGGCGGTTAAGGGCCCCTCTGCATTACGTGCTTTGTTCCCCTCCATGTAGAAATGTATTTCAATTCGTATTACGTACAACCTATCGATATGGTGCATAATACATGCATACATGTATTGCACTTTTTTCTTCCAGCGAGGATCTTTCCCCCATATTCGTCAATACGATCTCTTATGAACAGCCTAATAGAATCACCACATGATATTACCAGCACTCCCGGATTTCCGCGGGAGGCCGGCCAAAACAGGTTCATCTGCGGTAGGGTAACCCATAAGGTCTTTGACACATCTCACGGTAAACGTGGTCTTCGTTGATAGGTTGAGCCGAAGCCCCTTCGCACTATGAGCTAGCTGACGTGGCCATGTATTGACGTTGCCAAGATAACATAACGCCGCGCGTACATCAAAGTTCCACCCACTATCTAATGAGGACTTGATCATGTCAATAACTTCCAGGAGCATGTATTTCACTGATAAGAGAAAGCATGAGAATGGGAACAAAGTGATTTGATTGGTTAGTTGACGATCGCGACATTGTCTTCGATAAACCTAAGATTCCGACACTCCTATTACACTCAACATCGGGGCAGATAAGAAGCGGCAACAACTCTGTAGGTACATAATTCAGCTTAATCCGATCATCATCCATACGCAATCATACTTTATCATCTCTATCGGCACAAAAGTGTGCTCCTATCAAGCTGGTATGGCCACTCTCGACACCCTGAAGCAAACCCTCAGGCAGATAGCGAGGGCGACAGCATCTTGCGCAACGCAGCCGTTGTCCCACGCGCAGTACAGCGCCGGTTTCGACGTCTTGATGCAGGGCTCGGGATGGATGACTTACCAGAACTTCATTGTCCCTCAACTCTCTTCACTTCTAGACCGTTTATTAAACTCGCGGGTTCATATATCGGTGCTAGAAATTGGACCCGGCCCAAAGAGCGTTGTTGGATACTTGCCCTATCACGTCAGGCGCAAAGTCAGGAGATATGTTGCATTCGAGCCTAACGACTTGTTTGCCATAAGACTAGAGGATTGGTTTCATCCCACCTCAGGAACAGAGCCTCCTCTGCCATGTCTGGAATGCCGCCCCGATATTCATCGGATGCCATTCGCAGCAGACAAGGACAACAAAAACACAAGGAGCGGTACCACCATTGGGACAAGTGATGGTGGGAAGTTTGATGTCGTCTGATTCTGCCATAGCATGTACGGCATGAAACCTAAACGCAGATTTATCGAACAAGCACTGAGATCACTTGACGAACACCCAGAATCGGGAATAGTGGTGGTGTTCCATCGTGATGGCGACTTGAACCTTGACGGCTTGGTGTGTCGTCACACAGCGTCTTTCCCTACCGGGGTCGTTCGGGTAGCAACCGACGATGAGACATTGGACCGATTTACTTCTTTCATCGCGGGCTTTGCCTGCCGAGATGCGAAAATGGACGAAGCTATCCGGGGCGAATGGCGTGAGCTGTGCCACGCACTGGGTCGTCGTGAAAAAGCACACCCCGACCGTCTCTTGTTCAGTTCGCCCAACATCGTGGCAACTTTTACTAAACATGCAATTGCATTGCCGGACTTGATGGCGCAGATGCCGTTGGTGAATAAAGGCAGGAGAATTAAAAACCAGGAGGCCCGCCTCCACCGTCCCGCATCGATTGTTAGGCCGACACAGGTTCAGCACATCCAGCAGTGCGTGAAATGGGCCCTTGAACAAAACGTTGGTCTTACTGTCATAGGCGGAAGCCATAGTGGCCAGTGTCTTTGGCCTAACGTCGTCTCCATCGACATGAGTGCTTTTGATCAAGTACACATGGTCACAGCCGAAAGGGAGGGAGGAGAATCCAATTTCGATTCTACTTACTTGGTTGTCGTGGAGGCTGGCTGCAATACCGGAGACATCATCCGCAAGACTATGGCGGTAGGCGTGACAGTACCTCTGGGAGCCCGCCCAAGTGTAGGCTCGGGGCTATGGCTGTAAGGCGGCATTGGACACTTGGCCAGGTTGCATGGGCTTGCGTGTGACGCTGTCGTGGGTGCCGTAATGGTTAGCGTTGCCTCTGGTCAAGTACTATACGTCGGTCGCGTACCAAGCAAATATCGACCGGCCGGTGCCGTGCAGTCAGAAGTTGAGAGTGATACGTTATGGGCTTTGAAAGGCGCGGGGACTAACTTTGGTATCATTGTCAGCGTTGTCTTTGAAACTCATGCGGCCCGGACGTATTCCGTCCGAAACTGGAGTATCCCGCTGAAAGACGATCATGAAGCGCGGCTCAAGCTTCACGAATTTGATCAATGTACCAGAACTCTCACTCGACACTGTTCCGCGGATGCGTATTTGTATTCGAATAACGCGCAGATACATCTTGGCGTGACGTTGATCGAATCTGCTACGACTAAAGTTCCTTCCCAATCGCATACGCTCATAGGAACAGCATTGGGGCCGGAAGATAATCTCGAGACCGTTGATGGCGTCGGCCTATTCGAAACTGAGATGTACATATTCGGTATGCACGGTGGACATGGTGGTGGCAAGACGTCCTCATTCAAGCGGTGTTTATTTTTAAAACAAATCGGGGCCGTGGACATCGCCGACGTCTTAGTAGCGGCCATAGAGACTCGTCCGTCTCCGCTCTGCTATATTCATCTGCTTCAAGGAGGTGGGGCGCTCAGCGATGTAGCCGATGATGCTACCGCTTTTGGCTGTCGAGACTGGGATTTTGCCTGCGTGATAACTGCTGTCTGGCCTCATGACCAAGGCGGAAATGAAGTTGCTCTGGGTGCCGTGCAATGGGTGTATAATGTCGCCAGGGACTTATGGCCCTTGAGCAGCGGAGCTTACGGTGCGGACCTCGGGCCAGACCCCAGAGACACGGCGCTGGCGGCCAAGGCTTTTGGACCAAACGGACCGCGCCTGGCCTGGCTCAAGCAGAGCTTGGACCCGCGCAACGTGCTGGCTTACGCCTGTCCGCTCCCAAAACCGCCAATGAAACAGAAGCTAATTATTCTTGTTACGGGAGAAAGCGGCGTTGGTAAAGACTACTGCGCTGATATTTGGGTCTCCGTGTTTACTAGATGTGCCCAGAAACACTGCAAGGCACGCAAGGCCAGCATCAGCGATGCCACCAAGCGAGAATACGCAGCAGCTATCGGCGCAGACTTGGATGCTCTGTTAGGGGATCGCGCTTACAAGGAACAACACAGACCAGCATTGACGACATTCTTCAAGGAACAGATGCGCCAACAACCTCGGCTGCCCGAGAAGCACTTCCTGAATGTGGTGTCCGACGCCGCAGATATGGATGTACTGGTAATCACTGGGATGAGAGACGAGGCGCCGACTGCAACCTTGTCGCATTTAGTTCCGAACAGCAGATTGCTTGACATTCGTGCCACAGCTAGTGAAAAGACGCGAAAAGCTCGCCGGAAATGCCAAGTCAATGATAATGATCGACACAACCATGATTGCAAGAATGACAATCGTGGCAGCAATGGTAGTAATTGTAAGTCGAATTCGACAACATTGGACTACCGCCACAGTCTCGTCTTTGACAATGAAGCAACGGGAGACGAGGTGATCAAAAGTTTGCCGATCAGTACCTGCTTCCCCTCCTCCACGAGGACCTGGAGCGACTGGCTAGTATGGTGGTTCCTGTGCCTGACTTCCCACGCCCAGGCATCGAGTTCCGACATGTACTCAACATCGCCCAACGGCAGGGTGGATTGGCTTTGTGCACTTCTCTGCTACGAACTCAGTTCAAAGATGACTGGGGTAAAGTCGGTGCGGTGGCCTGTTGCGAAGCGGGAGACTTCGTTTTTGCATCAGCGTTGGCCCAGCAAGTCGACGTCCCTTTGGCACTAATCCACGAAGCCGGCAAGCTTCCCCCACCCACTGTTTCTGTCAAAAAGCCTTCGTCACATGTCTCGTACTCAGAACCTAATGATTTAGGAGTGAAGAGAATCGAGATGAGTCAAGATCTGATTCCTAGGGGCGCATCGGTGGTGGTAATAGACGACGNGGAAAGACGCTTTGTACAGTGCTTCAACTGTTAGCTGAAGCAGGCATTAGTAATGAGAATATCAGCATCATGGTTGTAGCTGAATTTCCAATTCACTGCGGCCGGCAACTACTGTACCATCGTGGCTTTGGTGGTATCAGTATTCAAAGCCTTTTAGTTCTTGATGTGGGCTAGCTGGCGAAAGAAACCCGGGATCTCGAGAGTGCAGAGCTTCTTCTGCTATTGGATGTCATCACCAACGGTAATTGATAGAGTAGTAACTAGTAGTTGTAGGAGGTGAGAGACTGAATCTGAGTGATTTAAATTCCATCTATCGACTGTCTCTGCGACCGGCGCAAAATCTTTTCAATCACTTTCTCCACCAACTTGCCTATATTATGAACATCCAATCCCTTCCTAAACTCGATATTGTCCCAAAGGACATCTTTCCGCTTACTATCTTGCAGAAAATATTGGTCTATATTCACAAAATNAGTAGTAACTAGTAGTTGTAGGAGGTGAGAGACTGAATCTGAGTGATTTAAATTCCATCTATCGACTGTCTCTGCGACCGGCGCAAAATCTTTTCAATCACTTTCTCCACCAACTTGCCTATATTATGAACATCCAATCCCTTCCTAAACTTGATATTGTCCCAAAGGACATCTTTCCGCTTACTATCTTGCAGAAAATATTGGTCTATATTCACAAAATAAAGATAGACGTTCCCACCAGGATCACCTGAAGACGACGAACGGCTTGAATTCTTCAGAGTCCCAACCCAACATCGCTCGTTCTTCAGCTGCAGTCGACGCTCGCGCTGTTTGTCTGTAGCGTGCTCTGAGCGAGTAGGTGGTGCCTCTGTCACAGAAACTTAGCCTTTCTTTCTCAAATTGGGTACTTGGACGCTCACGACGTCGGCGGCGAGCCACCTTCCTCAAGGGTTTACCGGTGGATCCAGGCATATATTCGAAAAACGTATTGTGAGGGCCAAATTCAAGCAGCTGCGACGAAAATGGTGGAGTAATGCGGGGTTTCTCAGCAGGTCTATGGAGGGCGCCCTCTTACGTAATAGAATTGTCGGATTATGATTGGCAGTTACGAAAAGAACTCTACCCCTGTCGTTGAAGGGAACTCTACCTCCTGTGAGGTGGGACACCAAAAAGAACTCTAGTACGGAGTAGAGTTCCTCAAGTTATGGTGCAGTAGGGCGACGAGAATTGTGCAGAAGCGGTATAGTGATGGGGTCACGTGGAATATTTTGGGTGTATTGTCGCAATGCCAGTATATTGGGTTCTTGGCAATAAGCACAATATGAGTCATGTTCATATTGGGTAATACAATAATATTGCGAAAGGGCCGAATTGCCAATATCATATTGTTTATATTATCAGCACCGGACCGTTGTGGGGACTTCCAGGAACAGAAAGGCACTTCGTGAGCAGATGTAATGTCCATTTTTGGCTTTAAAATTCACCTGTAAGCCATTTTTCGGCCCCATAATACGCGTACCTCTCAAGTACTGCTAGCCCGAGCACTAGTCCTAAGATGGAATGGCTTGCTACAGTGCGGATAGGCTTATCGTTACCTTTGGCTTGACGCTCAGCTAGTGTCTAAAAGGCTAAACAGGGGTAGACACAGTAGGTACTGTATCCCTCAACGTACTGTGTGGTGACGCTTTTTAGATTGTGAATGTGTAGTGAAAGAGGAAGCTGCCAGTGCTCGACACTATCTGCTGTCTCCAAATATGCAAGCAGTCCACGCATCTATACGATTCGCGAATCACGTCGCGAACCGCAAACCACCATCTACGAAGCCGCAAACTGACCGACATCACGAATTGCATTGAGATAGCATTTGAGCATTTTGAGCAGCATTTTTTTTAATCATTGAGAACACGTAAATCACGACGCGACGCACCTCATTGACCGTGCGCGACAGTTTCGGCCCCTCCACCACCGACCGTACCGCACCACACCGACAACTTTCCCGGCATCACGACCCCGGGAATCTAAAATCACGTCGTCAACGGTCCCAAATGCGCCACCCATGACGACTCCGGTGACGACTCGGCGGCCGCTTCAAGTAATTAGCATGAGCAACGAGCACGGGCGACGGTTGAGCAAGCGTCTCGCTGCAGCGGCGGCGACAGATTATGAGCACGACGATGACTTCGCATTT
>WEXE01000216.1:0-12538 GCA_011035825.1 Fusarium cf. hostae
AAGATATTCTCCGAAAAAAGCTGCAATCCTCACCTGCCAAGCTTCACCTCTCCGCTGACGTATGGAGCGCACCAAACCACAAAGCTTTCCTAGGAATATACGTGCAATTTATGCAGGAAGGCACGAAAAATCCCTGCCAGGCACTGCTGGCCTTGCCTGAACTTCCTGGCATAGACGGCCCTGGAAGCCACAGCGGAGCCGAGCAGTGGAAGCTCCTTCAGCCAGTCATTGAGGAGTACGGCATCTCACGCCAGCTGGGATATATTACAGGAGATAATCACGGTTCCAATGACGTGCTATGTCGTCAATTGAGCCACTTCCTTGATGGACGAGGCATCGCCTGGAATGCAAGACACCGACGGATTCGTTGCCATGGCCACATTGTCAACCTTTGCATCCAAGCGTTTCTTTTCATGGATAGCAAAGAGGCTGTGCTTGAAGCCTGCAGGCAGATTGAACAGATGGACCAAGCTTCGTTCAACATTGACATGATGCAGGGTTGGAAGAAGCGAAAGGAGCGTGGCTGGAGTCAACTCGGTCCGCTCGGCAAGTTGCATAATACTACTATCCATATTAGAGCCAACGATTACAGGTATAATCTCTTTCNAGATGGACCAAGCTTCGTTCAACATTGACATGATGCAGGGTTGGAAGAAGCGAAAGGAGCGTGGCTGGAGTCAACTCGGTCCGCTCGGCAAGTTGCATAATACTACTATCCATATTAGAGCCAACGATTACAGGTATAATCTCTTTCGGAGGCGTGCCGGCAAAGTCCTCGGGCTCGACAACGATACACGCTGGAACTCATGGTTTCTTCTGCTCGATGCCGCTCTTGATAAGGAGGAGCATATCAAGTGGTATCAGGACAAGTACTACGACGCCCTTGTGGACGACTACTTAGCACCACAGGATTGGCAAAACCTTCGCGAGACGCGGAACTTCCTACAGCCGTTTTGGAAGATAACTCTCCTTACTGACGGGTATCGTTCAACGCTCGATCGTACATTATTTACGATGGACGTCCTTCACAAGCATTACCAGCAAGCATTCAACAAATACAAGATGAACCAACAGCTACTTGGTCCAGTACTGACGAGCTGGCATGTCTTCGACAAATACTACTAGCTCTCCGATGAGAGCCCGGCATACGGTGCAGCGCTTATTCCCCATCCATCCAGAGGAAAGGCTCATATACAGAAAAATTGGCCAAAGGCATGGCATAAGAAGATCTTTACAGGAGTGAAGAAGTTGTGGGAAGATGAATACAAGAACCTGCCAACCATTTATACTACTCCTTCCATTGTTCCGGCACTGGAACTGGATGAGTATGACCTGCTTGCACAGGAGCTTAATGTCATAGGCACAGAGCCCGACGTTGACGAATACGAAACCTACACCTCCCAGCCACCCATTCCAATTGACTGCTCTCTCCTTGTCTGGTGGCTCCGCGATGAGCAGAAGGAGCGCTTTCCCCGACTGTCAAAAATGGCAATAGACATTCTCTCAATACCTGCCATGTCTGCTGACCCTGAGCGTACATTCTCTGGAGCACGGCGTACAATTTCGTGGGATAGAATGCTCCTTGGAGCATCGACAATTGAAAAGGGGGAGTGCTTAAAGAGCTGGATTCGCAGCGGTATAACGGCAGGGCTACAAGTAGACGAGGTTGAACAATATGAGTACATGGCAGAGGAGGAAAACACCAGCGCTCTAGAGGAAGATGTGGGCCCTTAACCGGTTTGACGTCATTTGCCATATGGGCAATATATGGTTTAGTTCGCCATACGAGAATAAATCATACACCATAAACCATTCAGGTCCGTATGGCGTATGGCGTATGGTTANATATGGTTTAGTTCGCCATACGAGAATAAATCATACACCATAAACCATTCAGGTCCGTATGGCGTATGGCGTATGGTTAGAAAGCCTGCCGACAGGTCATATCGCCAACCTTATATCCTGTATCAAATATAATCAAATGTTATTTCAAATCTAAGTTTTCTATTTGTTTGATTTGAAATAAAATTATGGCATATTTGATTGATTTGTTTGGCAGTTTGCTTGATTGGATTTGATTTGTGGGCAGCGCTGGAGGCAGGCCTTGTACTTGTCAGCGCTGAATGCCAACGGTGAGTCGAGATATACCAAACACCAGGTAACGCGAGTGGATGTTCTAATGGCTCATAACCTTTCGTAACGGGTAACCTCTGTGATTCCTATAGAAGCTGGAGAATTCATATTCCTATCCGTCCAGTACTATATAGATTAACCATTGACAACGATGCCCCCATTGGGATGCAAGGTCTGCCCACTCATAAATGCACTCTCCTTAGATGCGAGGAATACATAACTTGTCGCAATTTCACTCGGCTGTCCCACTCTATCCATCGGCGTCCAATTCCCCAACCCGTGACCCTGTTGACTCTGCTCGCTCACGCCTGTGGCCACAAGTGGCGTCCACACCGGCCCGGCAGCAACTGCGTTAACGCGAATACCTTTCTTAACCAGCTGGTTGGAGAGTGCACGAGTGAAGGCAACCACGGCGCCCTTGCTCGTCGCATAGTCCAGTCGGCTGGGGACGCCGATATAGGAGTCCACGGACGCACTATTGATGATCACGCCGCCCTTAGACAAATGTGGCAGCACGTACTTGGTAAGATGGAAGTACGAGTCCAAATTGACGCGGAAAGTGGACGCCCACTGCTCCCTGTTGTCACAACGTTTGTTATGAATATGCCCCTCTGAATGACTGGTTGATGGATACTCACTCGGAAATGTCACAAATATCTCCTTGCTCCTGCCTAGTAGCAGCGTTGTTAACCAAGATATCGATCCCGCCGAGCGCTTCTGCAGCCCGCTTTGCGNACAACGTTTGTTATGAATATGCCCCTCTGAATGACTGGTTGATGGATACTCACTCGGAAATGTCACAAATATCTCCTTGCTCCTGCCTAGTAGCAGCGTTGTTAACCAAGATATCGATCCCGCCGAGCGCTTCTGCAGCCCGCTTTGCGGCATCCTTGCAGTTAATCGACAGGGACAGGTCGCTGGGGATGAGGATGACCTGCCCGCCGTTCTTCTCTACCTGGGTCTTGGTGTGCTGTGCGTCCTCTTCCTCGGGCGAGAGGTAGACTATGGCCACGGTGGCGCCCTCCATAGCGAAGAGGATGGCTACGGCACGGCCGATGCCGGAGTCTCCTCCGGTGATAAGAGCCTTCTTCCCCGCGAGCTTACCCGATGGCGTGTACACAATGTCTTCGCCTTCGGATGGTAGATGAACCTTTTGCGGCTTGGGCTCCGGGTCTCGCTCGAGGCCGGTGCTGGCCGGCTGTTGGGTGTTCTTGCTTGGGTCCATACTAGGATGGACGACCTTGTGGAAGGTCTCTTTGGCAGAGTCCATGGTTGCGTTTGCGGTGATATTTCTCTATGTTTGTCCTCCCAAATATGTCCTGGGTGGAAGATGGCACAGCGCTTGAGTTGCCTTCTATTCCACGAAATATGGCATCTTATAAGTCTTGGGAAAACTTGCCTGTCCTTCATGCAAGAGCTTGATGGTCGTTTTCCCGCATCAAAAAGGTAGTCATTCATGCGTCATAAGCATGTGTCAGCCAGATGAAATGGGTACGTTTTCGCAAGCGTGAAAAATCAAACACGGAGTGTCGCTTGTCTCGGGCCAAGGAAAGCCCCTGGACCCCAGGCTGTCTGCTAACCTGGTCAGCACCCAACGTTGGTGAAGGGCTGGTCACGCTCGGCATTATGCGGTCATCATTGGCAAATCTGCCGATGGTTTCAGAGTTCCGGCAGTTAGTTATCACCCCGTATCTCTGAGTCTCGAGGTTCTTAGACACCAATGAGGCTGCGAAGGTGGGGGATTGGTGGGCGGTTTATGATCTGCGCAGGCATGTGATTGTGCTTGGACGATTTAGGACACACCGAATGAGTTTTGCAACGAGACACTGCAGAGAGGGTTTCCAGACCCATCGCCACACCGGAAGATGCCGAGTAGGGGCACACACGAGTGTCCAGACCAGAAGCACCTTCTCCGTAGGCCTTATCTCCCACGTACCATTATGAACGCATAATCGTATGAGCGAAAATATGAAAAACCCTTCTTCACCTATTTCAAAGTGTGGATCTGCATGGCCCCACTCCAAATTGCGGGGGGATTGGAGGGTGTTAGATACGCACGAATACGATGGGGTGAGTGTATCCAAGTTTGGACCAGAATGTTGTGATGTTATTTTTCGTCGACTTGATTCTTTGATCAGTCTGTCAAAGAGGGGTTTCACCCCTCTTTTGGATACAAGAATAATATTTCAATAAGGGAAGTGGAGCCCATTCCCAGCCGCCAATCTAACAGAGGGCACCCCCATTGCAACGGCTATTATTAGTTCCAAGCTATTTGCTATTAGTCTCCGAAGCGCCCACTCTGGATGGCACCGTGATGTGTTCACTCGATCCTATGACATTACATAAACTCTGTCTTGGAGCCATGGCGGGCGTCGAACGTCTGCTTGTGCGTTTCTTGCTGTCATCTGTTTTAATTGATGATCATCGTAAGTTGCAGGCTCGTGTCACCGACATTAGAAGTCCCGTCTTTTACATGCTGAAGCCCGATGCGGACGAACCGTTACTTCANGCCATGGCGGGCGTCGAACGTCCGCTTGTGCGTTTCTTGCTGTCATCTATTTTAATTGATGATCAGCGTAAGTTGCAGGCTCGTGTCACCGACATTAGAAGTCCCGTCTTTTACATGCTGAAGCCCGATGCGGACGAACCGTTACTTCAAGAGCCTGAGATGGCCTAGAGATGTCGTAAATGCGTTCCCGGGAAAACGGTCGGCGGTGTGTAATGAACTAGAAACATCTCAATGAAGATGCGTGAAAAGATACCATAGATCAACAATTAAGCATAACTAATACGAAATGCTGAAAATTAATGCTATCGGTCACGAAGTCGTGCATATATAACCCCACGCACACGACGTTAGCCTCAAAGATCCTGAGCGTCTTCCTGTTGTTCTTTCGTGTCTGCGAGTATCTATTCCTGGTCCTGAGGGCGGGTAATAAGAACTATGCGACGTTTTCTCGGTGAACCTGGTCTAGGATTTTCGGGCTCCTCCTCCGCTTCGTTGCCCGCGAGGGAGGGTTGTGGCCACCATTATGCATGACGGTGCTCCTGATGCAGCTGGGCTGGGAGCACAAGCACTCGGCTGTTCATATAGTACTATCTCCTCGACTGTGTTAAGGCTCCATTAGGCATAACGCCCCACTAACCCCACGTACCTCGACTCTACGTGAGGAAACTTATATACGCATGGCAATTAGTAAGTGAATAAAAGTAACAAGGGGTTTTATTTTGTAGCTTGAAAATCGCAAGGACTTTAGTCACACGGTATAATGGGTGGGAGATGATGTACCTATCAACCTTCGCGAATTCATTGGTTAGTTATCCCTGTAGTGACCCGACTGGAGCCTTAACACAATCGAAGGGGATAGTACTATATTATCCCTTTGCAGCTCAGCTGCGTCTTGTTGGGTTCCAGTTGCGTTTCCGAGTGGCGTTGTCGGTACGTCTCCGCGCCGACTGTCCGGACATGTTCTCGTTACGCCTTTGTGAGTCGGCGGAAAACGCCGTGCACCTTCCTCAGCCGAGCTGGACACTTACGAAAGCCGGCCGCGTGAGGGCCTAAGCAGTTGATGCATTATTCTAGTGCGGTATAGTCATCCATAGTATGGCCCGTCTTACCACAGCGTTGACGGATTGGCTGTCTATGGCAGTGGCGAACAGAGTGGTAGTCCCAGCATGTTTCACACTGTCTGAGGCGGTCAGTCTTATCGATCAGCCTGGCCGCGGGGCTGTCAAAGAGGGACCAGTATTTCTTGGTTGGCTTCAGAAAAGACATAAGCAGGGTCTTAGTCAAGGGGTTGTCCGAGACTTGCCGTGAAGGGCGTACGTCAACATGCTTGAGCCCTATCAGTATCTCTATCTCATCGCTGATAATGCTGTTACTATCGACCTCATTACCGTGGATGTCGGTCAGACTTCGAGGAAAGTCTGAGATCACATAGATGAACCATTCTATATTAGTTTCTACTGTCATAGCCCCCAATTCAGCTGCCCACTCGGCTTTCTTCTCTACTAGATAGTCACATGTTTCAAGGACAGAGGTCTAGACGGCCCATCCAGATCTTACTTGGAATACCTGTCGAATCTTGTTTGAGACATTACCGAGTTTTTCGCGGATAGGGGTCCAGAATGCATAGCTACTCTGAGCTCTGGCCAGAGCTCCGGCTTCTAGACGGATGAAGACACGGAGGTCTTCTCCCGGTAGGGCGATGGTCGTTGGTTGCCCCTGGCGATGAGGTGGATCAGTTTGTCGGCGACATTGTTGTTGCTAATAGATTAGATAACCACAGGCAGTAAGAAGCAAAGCAGCAGCAACGCTACTGTAAGTAGGTTTAGGAGCAGGCCCGGCACTAGAGAGCTCTCGACTTAGCATTGTACTCCTCTACGCGTTCGCGCGCATGATCATTGGCTGATTCGATGATAGAGCAACGGTAGGTGGGTGTTACCGGTGGGTGGGTACTGTATGCTAAGTGTTGCATTCACTAGTGGAATATGTTGTGGGAAGTCTAAATCGACCTTAGTAAGTCACAGTCTCGATTTAGAAGACTTTCGTGTATCCATCTCTTACTGTCTGAACCCCGGTATCGCAAATCCTTGCTGCTTTTCTTCTGCTTGTACGCGGCACCCAAACCTCACCCGCATTTATCTTCGCCTAACGAGCTTCTTCCGGTCCTGGATCGCATCCTCTGGTTGGAAGGAGTATCGCCTTGCATAATGGGCAGTCGACATGGTGTTTTTGGAACCAAAGGTCGATGCATCTCATATGGAACAGATGCTTGCATTTCAATTCCCGGATGTTGTCTTCATCTACTAGGACTTCGAGGCAGATTGCACTGCAAAAACGTCAGTGTTATGAGGTAAGCTGCATCTTTTGCAAACGCACCAAACCTCAGCTGAGCTGGTCTGGGTTGAATTCCATGTTTCCTGTCTCTTAAACCTGTACTTTTGTGAAGGATTGGCGTCATTAAGCGATCGTAGATCGACCGTCTCCCTCGGTATCGTGTTTGTACTCTCGACGTTTCTCTGAGGATGGCGATTTCTTCGTAGTAATCTCACTAAATGGCTTTTGTTTATCAACATTAACATGGAACGCATGAAGTCGGATGGAGCGACGTACAGAATGATGAATAGGAACGGGACACCTAGGATGAAGCTAAATACCACTCGTAACGGTATCGGAAGACGTGACGTTGAAGCACCGTTGTCGCTCGGCTGGGCCGGGTTGCCTGCGATGAACCTCATGAGATATTGTTGTTCGCTTGTATCCTCGTGGTTAAATTCTGACCGCGTTCGACGGATATGTTGAGACCGTATGACTAAGGTGGTCCGATCTGCTGGTGGCTGGGATGTGGACATTATGTACCTAGTGAGCCGTGCTCCTCACAGACACATGTAACTTAGACCTTTCAACAATAACACCTATTACTCCCGCAGCATTGTTTCATCAGATCTAGTCTCACTGATATATCAAGTGGTTGCAGCAATGGTCCCCGATGACATATCATGCTGAGGCATATCGAGGTCAGATCAAATATCACGATGGAATCATGGCTTCATGCCAAGAATGTGCCAAGCCCTTGAAGGGTTGGTGGTTGCCACCCAGCGTCTGAGCGTATCGTTAAAACAGTCGCCACAGCCTTGGAAACTGCCACCCTTTCAGCCAGTATTATGAGCGATTGGTATGTCACCAGGAATAACCCGTCACATGCAGGCAACTTAGACTGATAGTCAAAGTAGTATGGCATTTCACATCATGGAGGTCCCTGTACGAAACCAGGCGGACGGCTTTAATATCTGGTGGATTGATCAGGCTGTTAGCCAAGGAGTTCGGCAACGACGACATAAATGGTGCGGAGATGCTGCTAATGTCGCAAAATAATAGCACCTGTTTCTCTGCAGCCCCGCAAGCTTGTGCTGCCTCCGAAAATGTGACTCGACTGTCTCGGCGCTAGGAGGTCTTGTAACTCCACATATGGCAGAGAAGTGGCAACTTACCCCGGATAACTTGTGGATCTGTAGAGACAAGTGTGGACACAACGCTCTCCTGTAAAAGATTTTTCTTGGCACGCGCTGTTAGCGATTTGCTAGGGCAGAGAATTTTTGAAGGCCAAAATGGCAGTAAGTGCAGCTGTGCGGGCTAACGAGGCCCTAACAGCTGCCAGAAGAAAGGGATTCAGAGAGTTGACCTTTCTTCGTAACGCTTGTCCCTGACGACACGACAATGAGCTACGCGAGCTCTTGACATCGCCTTCGGGCGCTCTTTCCCTATATGGTATTTGCGGCTTCTTTCGGTCTATCGCACAGACTCCGAAGATACCCTTCTTCTGCCTCAGCTGCTCGATTCTCCGGGTCATCGCACCCTCGCCATCACCAAAGCCGCCCAATTTGTATGAAGTTTGTCTAGCAAGGCAGGCACAACTGGAGGCACAAGCAGTAGCTCCTTCAGCTAGAGAGATACATATATCATTACAATAGCTCTACTCAAAAAACCACGTTCGACTCCGGCAAAATGATTGAAGGTCCAGGAGACCCCAAAACATGGCCAAAATCGGGCCCCTAGGACCTCCATGAGGCAACGAATATGTAGGTTTAAAATTTATTATTTATACAATGTTTGAAGTCACATGCAAATACATTAATTATCACGTTGACGTTGTGTCATTGCGCAGTAAGCGATTTTATGATAATTGTAATCAATGAAATACTACTTAATTTGTGTCACGCATAACTTATCATGTGTCACTAGTCGTACATTAGGTATTAATCATAATTTACCAAACACCTTATTCCATAAAGCCTTTCTTGCCATCACCGTCCGTGTCCTTAAGGGGGTTAAGACGGTCGAGCAGCGAGGGCTTTCGAGCCTGCTGAACATCACCACCAGAGTCGCCCCGAGTCTAAAATGGTTAGCGATTACTTGTATGATTGTTACCCATATAACTTACGTGAGCCTTGTTGTTCAAAGGGTCGTTGTGGAGACCACCAGTCTTGGTCTGGTTGTACTCGCTGCCAGTGTTGGGAGATTCAATGCCTCGGTTGGTAGAGCCGAGAGCGTTCATGTTGCTAGAGCCGCCAATGCCTCGGTTGTCCTGGAGTTTGCCAGAGTTCTGGTGGCGGTGGTGAGCAGCGCCAGCACCAGCTCCAGTACCAGCGCCGCCAAGCCCGTGGTTCTTGTAAGGCTTGTCAAGGCTTGGAGACTCCTCGTCGCTGGAGCTGCTAGAGCTGCTGGAGACAGAACTGCGGCGCTCCTTGTTACCAAGACCGTGACGGTGCTTGCGAGTAGCGGCAGCACCAGCGGCAAGGCCCTCAGTGTTACGGTCAATGCCTTGACCCTCACGACCAACGTAGGCCTGGTTCTCACCGTAGTTATCCCCGTGACCATGAAGATGCATGCTCCTGTCGCCCTCGAGCCGTTCCTGCTGGAGCTCTTGTCGGTAGGGCTTAGGGCAGCCCTCAAACTCGGTAAGCTTCTGGGCAGCCTTCTCGGCAAGGCCACCGCGCTCGTGGGTGAACTCCTCTAGGGTCTTGACGGGGAGGGTAGAAGTGCCATGGTGCACAGGGGCAGCATGGTGAGTCTCGTGGATGGGGATGGTGGTGTGAACGACGTGAGGCTGGACCGTCTCCTTCTGGATGACAGGCTGGACGTGCTCATGGACGTGGTGGTGAATACACTCGCCAGAGACGGTGGGAGCAGTCTCGGTAGAGTGTGTGGTGCTGTGTGTCTCAGTTGTGTCTCTGTACTTGGCAGCTTCTCGCTCGAGAGTAGCCCGAGTGTCTTCCTCCTTGCCGTGGTGGAAGGTCTTATACTCCACAGGGACAAGGTTGTGGTGGTGCTGCTCAGGACTGGGGTTGTTAGCGGACGTTTCATCTTATTAATCAAGGTCGCTTACAGAGTCTCCTTGTGAGCGATGGGTTGAACAGTAGTATGGTGGTGCTCCTGGTGGATCTCCTTGTCGAGAGCAGTTGTTACGCTCTCATGCTGATGAGGACGAACATGTTCCTGAGTGACAGGCGCCCTGACGTCCTCGTCGACGGTAGTCTTGTGCTTTCCATCGTGGGAGAGGAAGCTGGAGACGGCTTGCTTTGCTTTCTCCATTTCGAGAGTGTAGATTGATGTGATGATAACAGAGGATATTGAAAAACATGGAGCAGCTATGGCAGGCTAACTTATGTACTTGTGAGGATTCATCCATCCGGCCTACCATCAAGGACGTCATCCCATGAAGCCTCAACCAACGAGTCTGGAACTGAGCGGTCTGTTGCTGACGTATGGAGACGTTGGACGTGATGCAATAGTGATGAGCTCAAGTCTTCCCATGTCATCCCGCAATTTTCATTCGATGAATACTTAAACCTCCGTAAGGCCAATACACCCGTCATCAGACGGGTGCATGGGCCACGAAAATCATCCGCAATCGGAAAAGAGACGCGATCGCAGACAAGAGGCTAAGACTTCTCGGCGGCCCTAAAAGTCGGTCCCCCAACATTTGTTCCGCATGTCCTCCGTAGGGTGGATCGATAATTTACAAAAGGTTGGTTGAATTACAAACACCTCCTTTTTGGCGAGAGCTCTACCGAATTTAATGTACCTGATTTTTTCGCGGGGTTGCGCCCTATGTAATTGGCTGAATAGCTTAGGCGAATGGTACTTTGCAGTTCAACCAGCCACCAATGTTCGGGGACCGATTTTTAGGCCCCCTCGAGTAGTCTGGATTGTGTCTTGTAACTGAAGTATCCCCTCGTACGTGTTAGGGCTCCCTAAGGTACCTGTCGCATATCACCACTAGGTTCGTGCGACTGGATATGAAACGCAGCCCGTACTTTGGGTCGTGTAGTTATCTGGGTTGTCAGACAATTGGTTCCACAGGGATCATTGATGGTACCAGTCAATTGATGAGAATTATCTAAAGAACAAAGGAAATTGAACAGCTATGTGTTCGGACACAGCTATTTAAGCTCATGTCGTTAGGATTGGAATCCTTGATGCGACAAGCTGGATGTGAAACCGGATACACGTCCCCAAAGTACGGGCCGCATTTCATATCCAGTCGCACGAACCTAGTGGTGATATGCGACAAGGGGAGATATGGGGGCGGGGTACACCTGGGAGCCTTAACACAATTGAAGGGATAGCTCGTCTTAGTGCCCGTCCGAATCTCAGCCTTGGTCGCAATGCTGACGATATGGGAGCTTTGATGACGTCGCCATCAACTCGCTCGTCAGAACGTGACGATGTTGTTCGGAGCAACACCGCCCACCTGGCTTCTAGGTCTTTGGCTCTTCTCATATAATGGTATAACGTTCGCTAGCAACCCGGCCTCTATCACCCTTTCGTGCTTCTGAAATCTCCGCCTTGTTTCTCAGCGCTGCAGCTGTCCATCAAATCACGTTCTTCGCCACCCGGGTATTTATTCCCTGCCCGCATCGGACCCGTTCGTCAGCTCCACCGCCTGTCACATCGTCGCCGTCACCATGCATCGCACCTATTCGATGCGCCAGACCAGGGCGCCGACTGCCTCTCAACTCCAGGTATGTTCTGTTTCAATGCGAATGGCATCGTAGCGTCGACACTGACCTTGGCTTCAGAACCCACCGCCGCCTCCGTCGTCGACAAAGTCTGGCCGTCTCTTCAAAGGCAGCTTCGGTAAGCTTACATCCACTAGGCATTCCCTTTTGGACAGCATTTTCCACACTGCAGCAAATTCTTCATGACTAACACGTCTTCCCCACATAGTACATGCCCTTCGTCGTAACACCGGTGGTGCCTTTAGGCCCGATTTGGCCAAGAAGCTTTCTCAATTGATCAAGATGGAAAAGAACGTGATGCGAAGCTTGGAGGCCGTCGCCCGCGAGCGAATGGAGGTAGCCGTATGTCTGCAAGCTCTCTTGCGCCATGGGTCACACTAACTTCGATAGCAACAACTCTCTATTTGGGGCGAGGCGGGCGACGAAGATGTATCCGACGTCACCGACAAACTTGGCGTGCTTCTCTACGAAGTCGGCGAGCTCGAAGACGAATATGTGGACCAATACGATCAATACCGAATTACAGTGAAGAACATTCGTAACATTGAGGCGTCGGTCCAGCCCAGCCGTGACCGTAAGATTCACCCAAATTCACCCAACCGGTGCACACCGCTCTTTTACACAGCTAACGTAATGGATAGGCAAGCAGAAGATTATGGATCAGATCACCCAGCTCAAGTATAAGGAGCCCAACTCTCCCAAGATTGTAGTCCTTGAACAGGAGCTCCAGCGCTCATCATAAATCAACTCAATCAATCAATCACCCCAATCAAATCAATCAACTTAGTCAATTCCTTGCCTCAATCAATTCAATTCCAGTGATTTGTAAGTTGACATGATTTGATAAAGTTGATATATGCCATGCTGCATCTGAACTGCC
>WEXE01000022.1:0-14458 GCA_011035825.1 Fusarium cf. hostae
TAGTGTTTTAACTTTTTTATTAATAATTTAAATAAAAAGACTTTTATAATAAGCTATTATAATAAAAGTATAATAATTAGGGTTTTTAAATAAGTAAATTAATTTATATTAAGATTTATATTTATAAAGTTATAAGGTATTATACTAAGTAATAGTAAAGTATTATATCCCTTAATAGTTAATAATATAAATTAGGCTTATTAAAATAAAGAAGTCTTATTAATAGTTAGTAAGCTAAGTTTTATAAAAGTATTAATAAATATAATTTATATAATAAAGGTATTTTTAGGTAATTGATAAGGTTATTAAGAAATTAATAATAATTTAGGTAAATTAGTATTAATTATAATAAATTAGCTTTAATTATAAAGTCTTAATATTAATTATCTTTTAATAAAGGTTAAGGTAATTAATAGAAAATATAAGGTATATATAATAAAACTACTAGGATTATAATATAATCTTTCCCTCCCTTAGGCCTTATCCTTAAGGCCTAGTTAATATATTTTTTATTAGTTATTCTTTATTAATATAATCTTAATTTTATAATCCTTTAAAATATCTAACTATATCTCTAAGGCTAAGAAAACTTTTATTAAAAATTATAATTCTCTTTATATCTTTATTATAATATTTAGGAATCCTATTATGCCTTATTTTAACTATATTTATTAGAAGATAGNAGTTAATATATTTTTTATTAGTTATTCTTTATTAATATAATCTTAATTTTATAATCCTTTAAAATATCTAACTATATCTCTAAGGCTAAGAAAACTTTTATTAAAAATTATAATTCTCTTTATATCTTTATTATAATATTTAGGAATCTTATTATACCTTATTTTAATTATATTTATTAAAAAATTAAAAATTCTGATATTTTTAACCTTATAAAATTAAATTATTATAATCCTTATATTAAGTTAGGAATATCTTATAATAGTTATAATCTCTATATAGTAATAGGTATATTTTTTTTATATAAAATTATTTTATAATTTTTATTAATATAATACTAGCTAAAAAGATTATTAATAAGAAATATTATTTAAAGTATAAGAAAAAGGCTATTAAAGATAAACTAATTAATCTTTAAGTAAAGTTTATATATATTTATAATATAATAAATACTTAATTTATTAAAAATACATATTTAAGGTATTAGTATTATTAAATTAAAATAAAGGGCTTAAATATAATTTAATATAGTCTTAGCTTTATAAATAAATTAGAAAATGTAAAATATAATAAGTAAGCTATTCTAGAAGGTGCTATAGTTAATAAGTCTTTTTAGGATTAATTTACTATTATTAAATAGTTTAAGTAGGAATTATTAAGCCTTAATGCCTTCCTTAACTCTTATAATTTTAATAGAAATTCTTTAAGAGTTATTAGGTATTAATAAGGTATTTTAATAGTTTTTATATATTTTTACTTTCTAGGTAATCCTTTTATTTAATAAGGTATTTTATGTATTTATTAATTCTTTTTATATTTTATAATTTAATATATTTATAATTTAATTTATAATTTAGTTATCCCTAGTTTAGACTATTGCTTTTTTACTAATTTCACTTTATCTATTCTTATATATAAGGTTAATTAGTTATATGCCTTACTATATATATTTAATTAATTAAGCTAGTTATGACTTTAATTTAATTTAACTTTCGCCAACTAACTTACACAAAACTTAACATAATTCCTTTAAACCCCGCCTTTACCCCGCGTTTATCTAACTTATTACTAATTTAAAAGCAGCTCTCTAGCAATATTAGGTGCCCTTATAGATATATTAAGGAGCTACTCTTTATATATAGCTAAGTTTAGGCTTATAAAGGTAATAAGGAAAGCTACCTTATTTAATTAAACAAAATAACCTTCTTTTAAGGCTATTTTTAAGTCTTTAAGACTTAATAGCTTATTATTAACCTAATTTAAATTAATTAAATTAATAGAATGTTTTTTTTATAATATATTTAATAAGCAAGTAACCTAGATAAGTAAATAACTTATATTTCTTAACCTTTTTAAGCTATAGCTTAAAAGCTTAAGTTATAATTTAAAAAAGGCAACTTTTACTTATTAAATTCCTCTTTAAATAACTTAAAAACATCCTTATAAGTCCTTATATTATAACTGCCTTTATTATATATATTATAATATTAACTACCTAATTACTTTAACCTTTTTTAACTATTACTTTTTAATTATTTAGCTATTATTTATATATTAATATCTATTTAATTAATTATTTATAATACTTTTTATATAATTATAATTTCTTTTTTTTATAATTTAATCTTTTTTACTTTATAATATTAACTTAATATTTTATTTATATTTTAAAGATTATAAAGCTTACCTTTTAATAAGATAACCTTATATATAATTACCTTTATTACCTTAATAGCTAACTTTAAAGCTTTAATAATAAACTTTAAAAAGCTATTATAATGCCTTTTAATTTACTATTTAAGATATTTAAATTAAAATTTAGCTATAATTATTATCTTTAAGGTCTTTAAAGTTTATAATATTAATAATTAAATAGCCTTTTTAAGAGGTATTAAGATTTATAAATATATATTAAGCTTTAAGATTATAATCTATAAATTAAGAAAAATAAGCTTAGTTTTTTTAAAATCTTTTTAAATATTACTTTTTATAAAAATAGTTTTAAATATAATATAAAAGGCAGAAAAAAACTTAATTTTAAAAATATAAGTTATAAAATATTTAATTAAATACTTTATTTTTTAATTATAAGCCTATTTTAATAACTTAAAGTACTTAATATTAAGAAGCTAAAGTAAATAAGATATATAAGTAAATATATAAAGTATAATAATCTTATTCCTTTTATAATATTTCTTAAAATTAATTAAATAATAGCTTTTATAATTATTAAAGATTAAAAGATAATATTAAGTATTTAATTATTTAATTATAAATTAATTAAAATACTTGAATTACTTAAGGCCTAGTTTATTATTTATTTATTTATTTTAGCTTATTATAATAACTTAATTACCTAAAAGGTTATATTCTTAATATTAATTTATAAGGTAATATTAGCCCATATTAATAATAAATAATATAATTAATTTACTTTTTATATTAATTACCTAAATTATAATAATCTATTTTTAGTTTTTATATTATATTAATTTTAACCTTCTTTATATTTCTAAATTTATAATAACTATTCTAGCTATAATAAGGCCTATTATATAGCTAATCTTATTAAAGTTCTAGATATTATTTAATTAAACATTATATTTTATATAAGCCTAAACTAGCTATAAATAATAATAAGATCTTTATATTTAACTCTTTAATAATTATACTTATATTAAGAGAGAAGTAATGCTATAGCTATATATAAAGTAATATAATAATAATATTTTTCTTTTTTAATATAAATATAATATAAGGTATTATATACTATATTAAAAAAATATATAATAACCTTAATATTAAGTTAATAAATTATATAATTACTGCCTTAAATCTTAAAATCTAACTAAATAAGTAGCCTTAATTTATAAGTAAAAAGAAGATATTTCCCTTATAAATAATAAATTAAATTCTCTTTTTATTATTAACCTCTTAATATAATTATTATTATTATAATAATTATAAAGCTTTATAAGAAAATAAGCCTAAAACTATAACACTTATTATTTAAGATATACTACTATATAATTATTATTAATAATAATTAACCTAGCTATAATTATTTAATTAAGGGAATTAATAAATATATAACTACTTAATTAACTAATATTAATAATATTTATATTATAAGGATATAAAGCTTATATTTTAACCTTTATTATTATAAAATTATTAATAAATATTTACCTTATATTAATAAATTATAATTAATATATTAAGTTAATCTTACTATCTTTAGTTATTAAGTATTAATTAAAGATATAATATAAAATAATTACTTTATTAAATTTATTAAATATTAAAAGAAGGTATTAAAAGGCCTAATTAATTAATTAAAAAAGGGTATAAGTATATTATTATAATAATAGGCTTTTATTAATAATATTATATTAGTTAGTAGTAATACTATATACTTAATATAATTTAAAGACTTAAAAAGTAAGGTCTAGTTAGTTAAATTAAGAGTATAAATATTCTAATATAAGAAATAAGGGTAATTATAAAATAAAGAAAGGAAAATAAGGGAGAAAAGAGAGGGAAGAAGTTAAATTAAAAAAATAAAGGATTTAGTATTTAAGAAAAAAACTATAAAGGTTAGTAAATTAAGACTGGCTTAGCTAGTTAGTAATAAATTAGATTAGGTTATAAGATAAAGTAATAATAATAAATATAGTAAAATAATACTTAAGANGCTTAGCTAGTTAGTAATAAATTAGATTAGGTTATAAGATAAAGTAATAATAATAAATATAGTAAAATAATACTTAAGAATTATATTTATAAAATAACTATATCTTTAGCTTTAATTATTACTCTATAAAGTTATAAGCTTATTATTTATTAATAAGTAATATATTATAATTTATAAATAGAAAATTAGTTATTTTTTTAATAAATTATAATTATAAAGGAAATCCTTATAAACCTAAATTAAAAATAAATTAAATTATTATTTACAATTTTAAATTAAATAAATTCTATAAATTTAAGGTAAGTTTATAATATAATTAAATACTATTTTAGTAATATTATAAGGTATAATAATAGACCTTATATCTAGTTATTACTTATTATATATTTAGTTTTAGGTTATTTTAAAGGGTCTAAAAGGTAAGAAGGATTCTAGCTTTATTTAATTATTATAGTATACTTAGTAATTAAGAAGTATTTAATTAAATAGAAATATTATAAGGTAAGGGATTTTTAAGTTACTTACTTATTAAATACATTATATAATTAATTAATTTAATTAAGATATAATTAAAAATAATTATTTTAATAAGGTTAAATCTACCTGTTAATAAAAAGTTCTTTATAATAGTAATAATTATTATATATATTATATAAAGCTTTTTTTTATTAGCTGCCTTTAAGGTAGGCTTAATAGCTAGATTAAAATTATAATTAGTTATATAATAATTATAATTATATACTTATAAGCTATTTTATATAATAAGTATTAAGGTAATATAATTATTATATTATTAATAAGAAAGGTTAAAAAAAGAAAAGTTAGGTTAAATAATATACTTTATAATAGATAAATTAAGTATAATATATTATAAAAGTTAACTAAGGTATAGTCCTTTAAATAAGTTAAAGGAAAAAGGTTTATCTAGCTATTAAAATATAACTAGCATTAGTATTACTTAATTAAGGCAGTAATTATATTAATAAGGTAGATAAACCTTATTTAATTTTAACTTTTATAATAATAGCCTGCTATAGGGGTCTTATTATTTAAACTATTAATAGAAAAGCTAAAAAGCTTAATAGCCTTATATAAGGCTAAAGGCAAGGGAAAAAAAAAATAACTTAGTTATTTTATTATAATATGTTTTACGGAGGAAGGGCTAAAAAGTCCTTGCCTGCCAAGCCACTAAGGAAACAACCCCTGCAAAGTCTATTAGTATTACCTTACTATATTTATATAAGACTTCCCTATAAGCAATTTTTTCCCTATTTCTCTTCCTTCTACCTTATAGCTATATTAACTAATATTATAATTTAGGCTTTAGTTATAATACTAAAGGTGCTATTAGGGGGAGTAAAAATAACTACTAAAATTAATACCTTTTTAGGCCTTATTATATACATAATAAATAGTATTTATATTTAAGTAATTTACTAAGGCTTTACGCCTAATAAGATATTACTATAGCTAATTAATAAGTAGCTTAAAGATATATTATAATTAAAGTAGCTAATTAAATATATAAAAGAAATAAAAGACTTAATTATCTTAAAATTTAGTAAGAACTATTATAAATAGGAAAAATTAGCTATTAATATTATTAATAAGCTTAGCTTAATATAAATAGATATTTCTAAATTAATTATAATATTACTTTTTAAAGAAGCTAGTTATAAGAAAATAAAGCTAATAAAGAAGTCTAAATTAATAATAAAGATAAAGAAAGAATAACTATAATAATATTTTATTTATTAAAATTAGATCTTAAAAGACTAAAAGGCTATTATATAATTTAATAAGAAATTTATTATCCTTCTTTATTATTATAATAGTTATTAAATCTAAAAGAAAGTAACGGAATAAGTTACTTATAGCTATATTTAAAAGTAATAAAAAGGCTTTAGTAAGTTTATATTCTAGGCTGCCTTTTTATATAATAAAAAGGGACTTTATTATTATTAAAGGCTAGAGATTATAAAGGAGAAGAAAAAAGCTAAAGCTATACTTATAGTAATAAATAAAGCCCTTAAACTAATTATAAATATATAATAAGAGATTATTAATAATATATAAAGGTTAGGGCTTTATAACCTATTAGGTAAGAAGCTAGATTAGAGGTAAAATAAGGAGATTAATAAGCTTATAAGAAAAAAAAAAGGAAATATTAACTAGTAATAATATTAATAAACTAGTTTACTTTTAAAATTAGTTCCTTTTATAAAGAAATATATAAAAGAAAGGCTAAATACTATTATTTAAGAAGATAAGGTATTATTATATAATTACTATATATAATAATCTATATTTAATTTAAAAAAGGTTTAATAGCTTTTTTAATATCTTAATTTGCCGTATTTAAATATTATAAAGCCTACTTAGCTATAAATGAAGAGATATATTATTAAACAAGGTACTTTAAAAAATAAAAATAAAGCTATTTATAAATAAAAGGCTACTTAAAAGGAATTACCTTAAATAAAGATCTAAGAATAAATAAAAAGATTTTTAATATATATCTATAAAATTATTAATATTAAAGAAGGGAATAAGGACTTAAAAGGCAGGAATTATCCCTTACTAAATTAATAATTTTAAGATATCTTTACTTTTTACCCTGCTTTTCCCTTTTTAGTGCAGTATTAGCATAGGCAAGGACTTTTTGGCCCTTCCTCTGTATAGCTAAGCAGATTATATTTCCTTTTATAAAGGTTAGTCTTTTAATTCTTTTTATATTATAGTATTTATTTATTTATTTATAATCTAAATACTATTAATAGTTAGTAATTTAGTCTTATATATATTATAAATACTTACTAGAACTTGCTTATAAATATCATTCCTTTATCTATTAGAATCTTATATAATAACCTATATTCTCTAACTATTTTATTATAAAAAATATCAGTAAGTTATTTTATAAAATGATATGACAAAAGTCTGACAGCACCAACCCCACATCCAACCTCCCTGATTACAACACTAATTAAACACTTAGCGATATCATTACAAATAGTTAATTAAATTTAATAAAAAGTATATTAATTAATTCTCCTAAATTAGCGCTTTAATATTTTATATACTATACTTATATGCAAATAATAGCATAAAGGCGGTTTTTTACAGAAGTTATTAGCTTTAAAATTAGGTAGCTTGGCAAGGCTGCCTACGCCTCTTATAACTATCTAATTAACTAAGCTCTATTAGACTTATTATTCTTTAATCTAATAAATTCGGGATATATCTATTAAAGCTTGGCTTTTAGAGCTTTCTATATATATTCTATAGGGTTTAAATTAGGGGAATAAGACGGCCAATTAATAGGTTTTATCTTATAAAGAAGCAGCCAATCTATTAATAATTAAGCTATATAAATCTAAGTGTTATCTTATTAAAATAGGTTAAATTTATTAAGGAAATAGAGGAGACCTTCTATAAGGGCTTTATGATAATACTAGCTAGAATAACCTCCTTTTTTGCCTATCTTATCCCTTATTATCGGTATAAGATATAACTATTTATCTTAAGCAATTCCTCCCCAGAATATAAGGGAAATAGTCAGTTTAATATACTACTAGACGTTAATTAGGTCTATATAATACTTCTTATTAGGTTGGCGAAAGACCTAGCCGTTAGGGTTATTTAGGGCATTTAAAACCGTAACCTCGTTAGTAAAGTAAATCTATAAGAAAATCAGCATTAAAAAGGGTGTTATTTTAAGGCTAATTATAAGGATATATTTATTAATATAATAAATCTAAAAACAGGCATATTATAGCCTTACTTTTATATTATCTTTTAATAGTTTAATCCTCTTTTTTAACCTCTATTTATATTGCTAATACCTTTATAATTACTAATATACTATCTAGGTTAATACTTTAATACTAAGCTCTACTAATACCTTATTTTATATAATTAAGCGATTTCTTTTAATAAATAACTAAATAGATATAACCTCCCAAGCACTAAGTTTCTAGGGATGCCTAGAATATGGTTTTAAGACATTATTATAGTTCTCTTTCTAGTGTTTAACTATCTAGGAGATAGTCTTAGGATCTATTAAGTAGGAGGTTATAACCTATCTTATTAATTTACTAGTATATACCTCCGCGATTATAGCTGCTCTTTACTTAGGAATAAATTTATAGTTTGTTTGGCGATTTCTGCTTAATTTAGTACTAAAATCGCATTATTTAGAAGCCATTAAGTATATAAGTCTTATTATTAAAGTAATTAAGGTTATTTAGTAATACTAACTAAAGCAGGGTAGATGCATTAGTATTATCAGACTTTTGGCATGTGATTGTATTTATATCTTCTTTATAAGGTATATAATAAGAGAATTTAATAAGTTAATTTATTATAACTAAAATACTATTATAAAAGATTCTAATTAAAGGTTCTTTTAATAAAGGTAATTTAATTATAAAGCCTATTATAATTAAACTTTATAATCTCTTTATTATTTCTAATAGCTATAATACCCTATAAGGCTTATATTTTTATATTTTAGTTCTTATATATAAGTTATATTATTTAATAACTTTTTTTATTATTTTCTTAATTCCTTTTTAATTATAATATATCTAGATATATTTTAAGCTTTTTATAATACCTTAATAGCTATATAAGGGATATTAGTATATATCTTATATTAGTTCTTTTTTAACTTATTTAAATACCTATAATTTATTATTATAAATAGGTATTTCTACTTTACTTTTAATAAGGTCTTAAATATTATATCTTATAATAATATATTAAATTTTCCTAATTATTCCTCTTAGTTTATAGATTTATTACTATTTATAAGTTTTAAAGTCTTTATTTATTAAGTAAATTAGTATTTTCTTTTATTATTTTTCTTTAAAAGTTATTTTTAACTTTTATTATATTAGTATTATAATCTAGTTATTAGCTAATAATATTAGCTTATTTATTATTTAAACCTTTATATTAAATAATTATTAATTAAATTTATATAAGTATTTAATATAATATAACTATTATTAATTAAGTTTTTATATTATTATAAAATATAAGATATTTTAATAATTAATATAGACTTTAATTTAATATATACTTTTTATAAGGTAATATTTAAACTCCTTAAAGTAATTAATAATTACTAAGAATTCTTTATTATAAATAAGGTAATTAAGTTTTACTTTATATAGCTTATATATATAAAATATAATTAAATATAGTTTACCTTAATTATTATATTATCTAATGTATCTTCTTAATATAAAATCTAATAAATTAATCTTTAGTTTTATTTCCTTATTAAAATTAAATATAACTAATATAGGTTTATTAAAAATAGTTTATTATAATTATTTAAGTACTTTTTATATTTTTAATCCTTATATAAAGGTTTTACTTTTCTTTATAAGTTTTATAAATAAGTTTATAATTATATTAAAGTCTTTAATAAATTATCAATAATAATTAATAAATCTTAAGAAGCTTTATATTTCTTTAATTATTTTAATTATTAACTAATCTATTATTATTAAGATCTTTTTTTATTTTATTTTAATTTCTCTAAATATAATAATATATCTTAAAAAATCTACTTCTTTTATATAAAAGTAACCTTTTTTAATTTAATTAATAAGTTAATATCTTATAAGGCTTTTAAGATCTTATAAATATATTCCTTATATTCTTTTTTATTATTTAAGAAGATTAAAATATTATCTAGGTAATATATTATAAAGATATATAAGTATTATTAAAGTATATTATTAATTATTTATTAAAATATTATAAATATATTAGTAAGTCTAAATAGTATTATTAAATATTTAAAAAGTTTAAACTTAATTCTAAATATTATTTTATATTTATTTCTTATTTTAATGTAAATTAAGTTATANTATTATTAAAGTATATTATTAATTATTTATTAAAATATTATAAATATATTAGTAAGTCTAAATAGTATTATTAAATATTTAAAAAGTTTAAACTTAATTCTAAATATTATTTTATATTTATTTCTTATTTTAATGTAAATTAAGTTATAAACCTTTTTAAAGTCTAAAGTAATAAAGACTTATTTACCTTATAAATAATCCTTAAATTTTATAATAAGTAAAAGTAAGGTCTTATCTTTCATTATAAAGGTATTTATTTAATTTTTTATAATTTTTTATAATTTATAATAAGTTATAATTTCTTATTTATTTTTAGAAATAAATATTATTAAAAATCTTATTAATAAGGTAAATATTTTAATATTTCTTTTTATTAGTTTTATTTCTAGGTATTTCTTTAAGGTTATTAATTCTTTTTTATTAAAGTTATAAATTTTCTAAAATAATAAGTTATTTATTTTAAGTTATATTTTATAATCTTAATAGCTATATTATAATACTTTTATTTTAAGTTCTTTTTTAAATAGTTTTTTATTTATATAACATTCTTTTAGGATATTTTTAAGTTTATTTTATTATTGTTTTTCCTTAAGTTATTTTGAATATTTTAATTATTTATTTAGGTTATATAATTAATATTTAAAAAGACCTAAAGTTTATTAGTTTTATTACTTTTTGCCATTTAATATACTTATATTATAATTTTATTAAAGGTAGTAAATTCTTTATTTTATATATACCTATATTATCCTTTTTAATTATGGTTTAAGATCTTTTATTATTTATTATAGTTAATTTATTATTATTATTAAGGTTATTAGGAAAGGTAACTTAGCTAGTCTTTTAGTTAATATATAGGTTTTTTATTTTTAGCTAATTTATATTAAGGAGGATATTAACTTCCTTATTTAGAAAAAGGATCTTAAAGTTAATTCCTTAGTTTTTTCCTTAAATAAAGACCTTAAGGTAATTAAGCTCTTAATTTATAATTTTATTATTATAATTAAAGTATTATCTTTCTATATTAAATAATAGGTAAAGGTCTTATTTTCTTATTTATAATAGTTTTAGCTATATAACTATTTTTAAGTTAATAAAGTTCTATTTAGCTTTATAATTAATTTATATATTTAGTTATTTTCCCTTAATTTAGATATTTAGTATTAGGTATTTTAATATAAGGTCTTTATATAACCTAAAAGTATTTAATAATTTAAGTTATTTATAATTTTACTTTATATATATTTATTACTTTATTATAAATAATATATCTTTTTTCGTAATATATCTTAGTAAATTTAGTTATAATTATTATTATAATATCTTTTTTATTTATATAATTATTATTAAATTCTTTATTATATAATATCTATTAGAAGTATTTTTCTAGTTTTATATTTATATTATTTTATACTATTTATTAGGCTTATTTTTATAATAGGTTTATTACTATTATATATAGTTTACTTACTTCTTATTAATATTATATTTCTTTGTTAATGTTTATATTTTTATTAATTATATTAATTTTAGCTTAGTTAAATACTTTTATAAGATTAATTAAGGTAAAGATTCTTTTTTAAGTTATATCTTTATTTAACTTAGTTTTTTTAGTTTCTTTTATTTTTAAGTAATTATATTTTCCATATATAATTTCTTTAAATTCTTATTTAGCTTTTTTAATTAATTTTTTTATAATTATTTAATTCCTTAATAAACTCTATTTATTTAATATATTTATTAGTAATAGGTTATATTAAATTATAATTTTATTACTTTATGGTAATTATATTTAAGGTATATAAGATATTTTTCTGTTTTTATTTATAAGTAAGGCTTATTATTAGGTAATTTAAGAATAATTATTAGAAAATAGTTATTATTAAGTTTTATTTATTTATATATCTTATATTAGTAGTATTTATATAATAACTATAAAACCTTTATATATTTTATATATATTAAGAGGGTTTAGTAATTATTTAATTTATTAAACTTTTCTTTTTTATATATAATAGGTTTATAATATTATTAATATAATATATTTTAATATAAATTATTTTAATTTTACTAGTATTTTTATATTTCTTAGCTCTTTATATATATTTATTATTTTTTATATAAGTTATACTATCAAATACTAAACCTATTAAATAATAATTAGTATTCTTATTTTTATTTCTATTTAAGGCATTTATTTTCCTTATAAAGGTATTATATAGCTTATTATATTATATTTCCTTCATATCTTATACTTTATATTTATTATTATTTATATATTTAAATCTATTTTCTAACTTTTTATTTTTTTTATTATAGTTCTTTTTTATCTTAGAGGGCTATTTTAATTAAGATATTATTTATTTATTTAAATACTTATACTAGCTTATTTAAATTAGGGGTAATTAATTTTCCTTTATTAAGAATTCTTATAGTTTATAACTTTCTTAGTTTTTTAAATCTTTAAAGTTCTTTTTATTATATATTTTATTATTTCCTATAGTTTAGGTTATTATAAAGCTTTTCTTTCTTATTCATATTATATTATACTTACTTAGAAGCATATTTTAGGTTTTTAGCTCTTTTATAAGTATTTTCTTCTCTTTAAATCTAATTTTTAATTTCCCTATCTCTTACTAGTAGATATTTTATATTAGCTTCTTTATATATAAGGAATAGGTCTTATAGTTCCCTAGTGAAATTATTTAAGTAAGGGTTTTACTTTTATAATTTAATTATAGATTTTAAACTAGTAATATTATAGCCTTTTTTATATATTCCTTAAGTCTAAGTATATATAACTATCTATAGGTCTTATATATAAGTTAATTTAAGGGTTTACTTACCTTATTTTAGATTTCTTGGTTTTTTTTAGTTTTAGGCAGTTATATATACTATATCCCCTAGTTTAGAGTACTACTTTTTTACTAATTTTACTTTATCTATTCTTATATACCCGTTGGCTCGAGCCGGGGGGTGGCCAACTAAGCAAGCTTAGTTGGGCACAAAACCGTGAGACATGCACAAAAGGGTGAGACAGGAGAAGATGAAAAGATAAGAGATAATAAACTTAAAAAATATTATAAAAGAAGAAATAAAATACCTAAGAAATATTTAAAGATTATATTAATATAATATAAAGCTTATAGAAAAATTAGAATTTTAATTTAAAATCTTATTAGCTTATATAGGCTATTAAATATTAGTTTCAAATATTAAAAAAGTAATTTTTTAATAATTCTTTAATAATTAAAGAAATATCTTATAAATTAAATATTATATTTACATATATATATTTATTTAATTATATTTAAAATTTAAATAATATCTTTAAAGATAATTTTATATATATTTTAAAATAAAAGTTTAATTAAAAAATAATAAATACTATTTTAATATATTTATAAGTTAATTAGAAATTTTAAAGAATTTTAATATATTATAAATATATTAATAAGTTATAAATAAAGCTTAAAATATATTTTTAAAGCTAATATATATTATAAGATTAAGCCTTAAATATTTTAAAATTTTAATTTAAAAAAGCTATTTTTTATTAAATAAATTAACTAGAATTTTTTAATAATTATATTTAAAGTATTTAAGATATAAATATAATATATAAAAATATATATAAATTCTATAAGCTATATATACGCTTTAAACTTAAGGTATATTACTTAGTAAATATATATAATATAAAAAATAAAATTCTTAAGGAAAATACTATAAATTAAAATAATTAATTATATAAAAATCTTATAAACTTAAAAAATAAATCTTTAAATAGTTCTTTTTATAAAGAATATTTAGAATTTTTATATTAATTACTAATTAAGCTAGATCTTATATAATAGCTATAATAAGAGGAATTTTCCCTCTCACGTGACTTTTCCACCTAAAGTTTGGTGTGATCCGTCTGTCTCACCCTTTTGTGCGTGTCTCACGGTTTTGTGCCCAACTAAGCTTGCTTAGTTGGCCACCCCCCGGCTCGAGCCAACGGGTATAAGGTTAATTAGTTATATGCCTTATTATATATATTTAATTAATTAAGGTTAATTTAACTTTTGCTAACTAACTTATATAAAGTAAACTTAATATAATTCCTTTAGTATATTTTAACTTTAATAGAATTTCTCAACCCTGCCTTTACCCCGCATTTATCCTAAAACTCTCTACGCTCTTATAGTCCAAGACT